>VXAX01002905.1:0-22477 GCA_013399835.1 Leptocoma aspasia | reverse complement strand
GGCGCAGGGGCTCGGCGAGGGCGGCGGCGGCGGCCGCGGGTTCCTGGGCCCGCGTGTGCCGGCCGAGGTGGAGGCCATGGCCCGCGGCGTGCAGGACGTGGGCAAGGAGACCTTCCGGCGGCTCCTCAAAGGTAGGGCCCGTGCGGGGCCCGCGGGGCGCCGCCCCGGCGCGGAAGGGCCGCGCTGCCCCCGCACAGGGACGCGGGGGGTTCCCAGGCAGAGCCCGTGGGCAGGAGCCGCGTTCCCCGGGGGAGCCGTGCATCCTCGCGGGAAGGCGAGGACAGCTGCTGGAGAGCTTCCAAAGGAGACCAAAGAGCGTGGTGAAAGGCCGTAGGGGGGAAGCCGTGCGGACTGAGGTCACTTGGTGTGTTCGGCATGGAGGGGACTGAAGCGAGACCTCAAAGCTGGCTCCAGCTTCCTCACGAGAGGCTGCGGAGAGACAGACGCAGATGCCCTATCTGGTGACCAGTGACAGGACACGAGGGAACAGCACAGCGCTGTGTCAGGGCACTTCTGGTTAGGTATGAGGAAAAGATTCCTTCCCTAGTAGGCGTTGGGCACAGGCTCCCAGGAAAGTGGTGGCAGGGCCGGCCTGACAGAGTTCAAGGGGTGTTGGGACAATTTTATCAGGCACAGGGTGGGATTCTTGGGGTGTCCTGTGCAGGGCTGAGTTGGACTCAATGATCCTTCTGGGTCAACTCAGAACATTCTGTGATTCTGTGACAGCTGGAGGACTGCAGCTTCCTGGGGCATTTCCCATTGCTTTTCCCAACAGGAAGCTAGAGCTGAGGTTTAAATAAAATGATGGGCTTGATTCATTGTATTCTACAATTCTGTGAAGTCTGTGATAATGAAGAACAGAGTTCTGCAGCTGTGGATGGCCCCCAAAGTCAGCTGAGTGCTGTTAAGGTCATTCCTCTCTCATGCCTGTGTCCCAGAGGCAGCAGCCCAGTCACTATCAGGTTGTGTGTGGCAGTCAGAGACCCCATGGGCATCTACAGAACGTGCAGGAGACAATACAGCAACCCCAAGATGCAGGTGTCCTTTTGAGGTTGAGGCTGTAAGATTGACAATGATTGATCTCATTTTTGTCTGTGAGGCTTCTCCCTGTGGCGAGAATTTTCTCAAGGCACCTTTGACCGTCAAAATCAAGAGTTACACAGTCAAGTAAATTAGGGATGTAAAACAATCATGGAATAATGGAATAGTGGATTAGTGGAGTGAAAGCACAGCTTGCTGGAGGGTAGCTGCTGCCCAGCATGGTGTGACCCTGGCGTGTTCTCTCGGCTAACATCTTGTCAGGGATTTCCTTTTTGGTTTGAAGGACTCAAAACATCTGGTAGCTGGTTTGTCTCTAAAAGTGTTGCTGCACAGTAGCAGAAACGAGCAATGTATTCAGGAGTGCCTTGTAATACTTGAAATAATAAAGCTGTGTATAGGCAGAGGCATTTGGGACAGAAGTAAATACACATGTTGAACCATATTTGCTGTCTAGTGCAGGGACATAGAGACTGAAAAGCCTTATTAGTGCCAGGAAGCCTGACTCTCTGAGTTTAATTCTGGTGTAAATTATCACCTGGGGCAGACAGTGCTTCAGAACAAACTGCCTGGAGCCTGGGCAGTGACCCCAGTGCAGATCCCCCTGGAGTGGGTGGGCACAGCCTCCCTCTGGTTATGCAGAGCTGGCACAAATCTCCCATCACTGCCTGCTCTTGCTGGACTGTGACTTACAGTTTGCAGAGCTGCAGTTCTTCCTCTGGAGGTTTTGTAATCTTTGAAGACGTGATGGATTTCAACACCATATATCTACATTGCTCTTGCACTTGCACCAAGTTTGTTTTTCAAGGCTGTTGCTGTTACTCTATTGGTAAGCAAAGACTAATGTAAAAAATGAGATGCAGGTTCATATGCCTGGTCAGTTCACCATGTAAAACTGCATGTAACAGTATCTGAAGGCTATCCAGCCAGTGTCTGCTACACTGTCTCAATTATTGATTTCATTTTTGTCTGGCTTCTCCCTGTGGTGAGAATTNGTAACAGTATCTGAAGGCTATCCAGCCAGTGTCTGCTACACTGTCTCAATTATTGATTTCATTTTTGTCTGTGAGGCTTCTCCCTGTGGTGAGAATTTTCTCAGCGCACCTTTGACCATCAAAGTCAAGAGCTACACAGTTGAGTAAATTAAGGATCTTGCTTTGCTTTCTTGTTCACAGTCACTGTTAATGCACTGGAAGGAAAAGACTGCAAGGAAGCTGTGAGGCTGATTGCAGAAAATGCTAATCTCTCAGAAGAGCAACTTGCTTTCCTCATTTCTGGCATGTACACCCTCCTCCGAGAAGCATTGAGACTCCCCTTATCAACCTTCAAACAAGAAGTAAGTTCTGGGAGTACTTAAAACCCTGATAAGGTAAAAGCTACATCAGACACAAGTCACCATCTAAATCTCATTTGCCTGGGTGGGAAGCTGCACATAAAAATTATTCTCCAAATTAAGGTTGTTGGAAGAAACTGTTAAAATTTTGGAACTTAATATTTCACTTGTTGGGTAGATTTAGAGTGAGATTTTTGAAAAAAAATATTTAAGCTTTAGGAAAAAGATTCCTGTATCTGTTACTGCTTCAGCATCTTGTTTACTGTGCATGTTTGTTTTCACTCATAAATTAAAATTGCCAAAGAAATCATAGCAAAATGTTATTTCATAGGCATCAACACTCTCTCTTACTCTGACTGGGTGTTCAGTGTTCACACATACCACTCTTTTTTGTCCATGCTTATAATTTCTAATATTTGCTTGCCTCCTTTGTTCATATTTCTGCCATAGAGGAAGGAAGGTCTTAAAGCCAGAACAATATCGTGGAATTTGGAAGAAAGTGCAATTTCCACTTCTGCCATGGATGTTTGGTGTGAATATGTACACACCTGCCATGTTCCAAACCCCTATCCCTTCTTCGTGGCTATTTTCATTTTTCATGTTCCTTTACCTTACAATTTTCTTTTCTCATTTTTATGTGAGTGAACCACTTTGGGGTTTCCAGTACCTCTTGTTTAAGATACAGCTTCATATTTACCCAGGCATACTGGGAAAACTCCCATATTACAGGAAATGTAGTGGAAGTATGTTTTTAATAGTCAGACCCTATCTTTTGCCGTTTCCTTTTTCTTGTCATGGTTTAAACAAATTACTGCAAAACATATTTGAGAACAAGGGCACATAGTTACTCTAAAAGAAAATTTTTTCTGAATAGCTACCTAAAAGAAGTGGCAGAGATGTTGTTTTGAAAAGTAAAGGCTTCCAAGATATTTAAGTCTTTAAATCACAACTCGATTGAGCACTTCTTAAATTTTTTTAAATATATTACCAGTTATTTCAAAACTACTGGCACTCAAGTCTAAAATTTTTGGGGAGAGATACCAAGTAAGTAACCCCTATTGTTGCAGTAGGTAAGAAATGATTGTTTAAGGCTATATCATGTAAAATTTCATCTTCCTTGCCTTTTAGGTTTTTAAAGAAGACCTGAAGGAGCTCAGGTATGCCTGTTTACACCAGCTGTTTTAATGTTTGTTTTTTCACAGCTTTTATGTAACTGCTTCCCCAAATTAACTTTTTTACACAAAAAGGTTGGTATAAAAATTACCTGTAAATACCTCTTAATGCATCTGTTGCCAAACATCATGTAAAGCTAGAGGAAAAAACAGGTGTTGTGTAAGACTTGATTTAGCACTGAGCATGAGCAGTTTTATTTCACCTGCTGGGGAGGATGGTCTGATTTAGTCTGTAATGTAGGTTGTGCAAATATGAGTGACCTTCTCTCTGCCATCCCCACCTTGCCCTGCAATATTTTTTTAAGTGTTTGGTAAGACAGTGGTAGCATTTCAGAAGCTAAGAACTGTCCTAATTCTTTCCTTTTTTGAAAGGTCGATGATATAACGCTCATGAAACCCTACCACCATGTTCAGCTATGATTTCTCCTGTCCATTACCCAAGAAATCATGACCCTTGTTACAACCTTTGCCAAAATCTGTATCAGTCTTCCACGAGTATCTCTGAAGGGATCATATCCTAAAAGCTAGATACCAGATGCTAGTAATATTTATAGGTTTTCCCTTATTTCTATATTCAGTAGCAATGAGAGAATAACAGCAGTTGATGTTTTCTTCTGTAGTGAAACCTCTGCAACAAGGCTTAATTATTTTAAAACACTATTTTTGCACATTTCTTTAACATTCTGATTGCTACCTAAGAGAAATAAGCGTTTCTAATTCTGTCTTTTTTCATCCTTATTTGTCTGTTAACCTGTACATTGGCTTTCTCCTCATAAGCAGTTAAGTCATAAACATGATTTACTTTATGAGCAACTTCAGGCCAACTAAAACTGCAGATGAAATCGGGGTGTAATCAATGAAAGGTGTCATTTGGGCCATAGTGAAAGGTGCCTTGCAAGTTTATACAGTTTTGTCTGTGGCTCACTGCTGGAGTTTGGCCTGCCTTTTGTCTTGAGAGCTCAAATGCAATCTGCTGCCTCTGCGACATCATGGAGTTCACACCCAGGTTAAAGTAGGTCAGTAAGAAACTGATGAATTGCTTTTGACCCAGTGGGAGCTGGTGTCTTTTGAGGTGCACACAGAATGTGCCAAGTTTGATTATGGAATAACAAAGAATACTAAAATCTCCATGCCAAATTCTCAGGGGCTGGGTGAATATTCCTCTTCTGAGCAGTGGAGAAAGTTGGTATAGGAGAGTCAGAAGTCACTGGCTGGGCTGGCTGTGTCTAGAAATGCAGACTCCCAGATCCCTGCCCTTTTCATTTGACCACACTTCAATGACTTATGCTTTTGTAGTTGTGTTTGGGAGTTTTTTTCTCACTTAATGGTTTATTCATACATTTTACTCAGACACTTTTCAGTCTTGATGATCTTTTTTATATCTTTTATATCTTGATACATCTTTTTATCTTACTGTTCTGGTTAATATGGCTGATGTAGCAGCAATAGTTAGGTAACTGCATTTGTGCTGCTTGCAGGCTTGAGTGTTTTATGTGCTGCTAGTTGATGCTATACTCCCATTATTCTCACAGTACTGGGACTCTTCCTAACTTCCATCTCTGACAGTCTTACTTCCTCTGAGGAGGTCTCTTCACCTTGTGGCTAAACTTTTAGAAGACTAAATAGCTTATTCTGCTCTTAAGCTGTGATAGTTAGACATTTGGTAGCACCTTTAGCACCTTCAGTTCCTCTGGGAAACATCATTTCCTACATTTCCCAATGGGCTTGGGTTTGGAGATTAAATACTTGCTTGTTTTCAAAGCACTTACTAATTACATTCAGACACTTAGCCTGCAGCAGTGGCCATCCTGTGATCAAGTGCACTAAGAGCATGACATTGGTTAAACAGTGATTATTGCATTATTATAATAATTATGGCATTATTGGCATCCAGTGTTTGGGCAGGTATTTTGTCTTTTAGGGCAGAAAAAGGGTCTATAGCCCTCTTTTTTGTTCTGTCATCTTTTAAAAGCTTTGAACTCTGAGCCATGTAACCTTTTTTTTTTTCACTTCTTGCATTCTGTTTTGTTTCTTTCAGTGAATCTGAAGCTTGAGCTAATTCTACCCATATAATATCCTGTAATTCTCAATTTTCTGGTGAGGTACCTCATCTTGGCTTCTAGTTTTGATGAAGAGAGAGGCTGGAATACATGTCCAATTCTGATAAACTAGATCCATATTACTAGTTTAAAAGAGTTGCAATTCCCTATTTCTTAGCCTGAATGGCTGAGCTAGTGGGAATAAATTCACACTAAATTGTGGGTGCTTTTTTTTTCCCCTCCCCTCGCAGATTATTTAATAACTTTATGACTCAGGTGAACAACATGGGATTGAGACATCTTCACACGTTTCTTGCCCTTTGAGTCCCTTCCTCAGAATGTTCCACTGATGAGTGATTGCCATCTCAGTTCAGGCTGAACGTGCCATGTTCTGTCTCATCTGTGACTGCCCTCATGTATGCTGCTTAAGCCAGGAACAGAGTTTTCAGCAAAATAATTGACTGCACAGCAAAAATAATGCAAACTCAAAGGTAGTGTTAATGCTTCTGTTTTAGTAACACTCTTGGGTCGAGCAAGTGTTGTGGTAGGTAACATCATACTCATATTACAGCCCCCTGTCTCCAGCTTGTCTTCCACTACGTAGTCAGGATATCCAGTCAGTGTCAGGATGGGCTAAATGATACACTTGCATGAAAGTATAAGTAATGTTTGCAGAAATAGTCTTGTATCTTCTGAAAGACAGACTCTTGCAGCCAAAAAAGCATTGTTCTCGTGCTTGCTAAAATGAATTTCTTTTTATCCAAGCACTATTTAAAAATATGGCTTAACCCACTTCTTGCTTTCTGAATTCAAGCTGTAGTAACTGCTGTTTCATCTTCCCACTGTGTGAGTTGATTAGTTCTTTTTTTTCTGGTCATTAGACACTGTAAACTCTTTAGGACATATAACTTCCTTGTTTGCTTTGATTTTTCTTTGATACGCTGCTGTGTGTCTCAAGCCCCTGGTGAGTAATGTGTCTGGGCACTGATTCATGGTGAGTGCTGCATTTAACTGTGGCAGCAGCAGTAGTGACTTCTCCCACTTGTCCAACCTGCCTCTCTGTCAGGGGTTACTGGCCCTGTGGCAAAGGCAGCTGAATGGATAGTGTTTGCTCTGTGGTCTTTGCAACTCACAGCTTGATCTATTGAACTGAAAATCAACAGTAGCTTGTTTGTCAGGCAACAGCAGTGTTGGAGGACTGGTGAAAGAGTGCAGAGGTGTAGGGTAGATGGAGTGTGTTAGTCTCTTCAACCAGTCCCCATGTATCCCTCTTTTGTAAATAGCCTTGGCTGCAAGGGCCTCTGTTTGAATTTTGAGGGGGCAATTCCTTCTTTCTTCATTACACTCAAGGTGAAATGAAGTGAAACATGTAAATTTGGGATTTTTGAAAGCATGCATTGCTGGCCTGACTTCTACACTTGTCAGAGCCATCAGTAAATGTTTTCTTGACTTTACTGAGAGAAGTTAAGCGAATACTGGGTTCTTTTGAAATATGCCGTTGCCATATGAGGTGGGATGGGAAGATGTAGCACAGTTTTTAGAGTTCTTGATCTATAAACTGACTGAATCAATACTGAGGTGCTTACGTAAGAGCTGGCAATTTTAAGCAACGAAAAATGGAAAATATTGACACATCTTTTGTGTTCTGTAATAGATTTAAGGTTTTTTTCAGGTAAGGACGTATAACTGTGGTTATAGAAAAACCCTAACTGTTTTGTCTTGCTCTTCTCTTTCAGAATACCAGAAGATTTCATTGTGGACTTGTCCAGTGTAGTCTTTGGTAACAGGTTAGTGTCTTCATTGTGCAGACAGTAGGGCTGCACAGAGCTCTACTGACACAAATCCTTGGTGTATTGAAGGAACAGCAATATTTTCCAAATTAATGAGAACAAGACTTGTCCCATTAGTTTGATTCAGCACAGTGTGATGTCCATCATGCATGGCAATACATGCATTAAGTAGCTTTCTTGGCAATGTTCAGTTTTTCTGTGTTCATCAGTTTTTATAATGTTCTATAGACCGTGAGGTTGATCAATACCTACAGATGAAAAATGCAGTGCAGAATTACTCATTTTTCCCATCATTATCATTGCAAGTTGTAGCAAAGGAGGCAGGCTACATGAGCACCCTACATGCTCTGGTTCATGGCAGCTTTCTCAGATAGCATTTCTCAAGTCTTAATGTATGGTTCAGTTGGGAATTCACACTGATGACAACACATATGAGATATCAAGTGCTCTGCCTGCTGTAATTCACTTTTTAAGCAACATTCCTCAGTAACTCTAGAGGAAGTTCTAAATCAAGAGTTTTTTGAACAGCCTGTCTCTTTTGTCCATTCTTGGGATTCCCTTTTTCTAGAAGTTTCTCTGCTCAAGTGTATTTAGCCTATTCTACATCTAGAAATTCAAAATCTTGAACACTTTGAATATGCAAACTCGTGCAGGGCAAGGAGTTGGACTCTGATGATCATTATGGGCCAACTTTCCTTCTTGAAACGTGAGATCACTCAGCACGTGACATCACTTACCCAATGCTGCTCCAGATTCTCTGCATAGAATCCCAATAATCATTGTTGTGGTTTTTCAGTTACCCTCAAGGGTCTGAGTGCTGCTACCAAAGCTAAAAATATTTTTCATTTCTTTGAGTAAGATCTTGGCTTACAGATAAAGGTTCTTGGAGTAAAAATAAATTCAGTCATCTCTTCTTTGCTCTTCTGTTTGAATTATAGGTGTTAAGAATGCAAAATTCATGGTTGCAAAGTGGAAATATTGCTTGCAGTAGGGAAGGAAGATAAATTTAGATGTAATTTAAAGCATGCATGATCGTCTGTTTTCTACTGTGAAATCACGATTCTAGAAAATTTAGCTTTTTCTCATTTTGAAAGTTGTGATTATCCAATGTAATCTTGCTCTGTGTTTTGAGACCAGAGAAAAACACCTCAGGTTTGATTTTTAGACAGATCTGCTTCTACAATCTTAAATGTAACACTGAATCATACATATGCGTATTGAGTTGTAAATATATATGTTTGTGATGGTAAGAGATGCATTAGCATGTGATCTAAAATTCAGTAATTCAGTATGAGCTAGATAAGTCAGAAAAATCCATTTCTAATACTTTTCCTGGGATCTTATTTTCGGAGTTCTCTTCACTAAACAACAGCTCTGAAGTATTTGGCATTTGTATTTGTGTCCCCACAGTTCCACCAAGCTATGTAGACTGAAAGAAAAACTTGCCACATCAAATAACTACATGAAATTAAAACTGTTTTTTAAGGGAAAGGATAACACTAACTTCCCCCTCTCTGAATGTTTATAATAAATGCACTGCTTGCCTTTTTTTTTTTTTTCTAATGGTATAGCATTAGTTTCTACCAGGAGGGTGCATTCTGTGTGGCATTTATCAGCATTTCACACGTATAAGTTTGTTCAGCCTTCCAATTCAGTGGCCTGCTAGGCATGTCTTGTAATGTGCATAGGGAACTATCCAGAACTTGTCTTTAGTTTTGATAATGGTAGGTCAGCTGCTGCTCCAAATTCTCTAATCTTTCATTTTCGAGTTGCATCCTTTAGCAGGTGATGTTCCTGTCACCAGGTGTATCATCCTTTCCACCATAGCTTGTATGGTCTCTAGGGTGGTCTCTAACTGATCCATGGTCTTTTACCTGTTCTGACTTCTGCCTTCTGCACAATGTGCTGACAGAATATTGCAGCTGCTGGCACAGAGTGTTTACAAAATGTAATTATAGGCTATAGGTTTTGAATGTAAGATTCATTGAGTCTCTTCTGCTCCATTTTGTTATTCTTCTCAAAAATCAATGGCTTGATTAGCAGCCTATGTAATTTCTGTATGCACATTGGCCACTATGCACATTCTGTCATCTTTACAGGATTCTTGCAGTTCCCGCTGTGGTCCTGTCCAAGCTGGGAAGGTCCTGACAGAAGCTTAAACTAAGCTGTAGAGGCTGTGACTCTTCCTGGGAGAATGGTACAGAAGTGCAGTCCTGACCAGAAATAAAGCTTCGTGTTTGACCACAGAAATGCCATCTCTCAACAATATTCAGAAGCTTCCCTTCTGTTTGGGAGGTCACCATTTCTGACCTTTCCCACCAGTGCTAAGTAGAGTATCTTTCTGTTTTTAAAACTCCTTTGTCCCCCCCATAGTGCTGGTGCCGCCCTGAATGGGCTGATTCCATTGATGGGAGTTAACATGTCTTAAGGAAACAGTAGCAGTGTGGCTATTTTTAGGGAGTCTCCAACTTAAGCAATACTCTGGCAGCAGCTCTCCACTGAGGGAAAGGCCTGTTCTTACTGTTTAATCCTGCTAATGACTGTTCTAGACTCCAGCTCCTCATGGCTGCACCCAGCTGTGGTGACCTACTTCCTATCCAGGAGTTGACAATGAGTAAGAACCAGCTGATCTACTTTTTTTGCTCATTCCTTTACCATGCTATTAGGAATGTGTGTCACTTCTGACACCATCGAACCCCCACCTCACCAAAGAAATAAATTCTTTCTTGTATCAGCTTTGCAAAATGCAGGACACTTGGAGGATCTCAGCCTGTGAGTCTGTGTACCTTGTCAGATCATTAATCTTTCTGGGCAGTTTCTAAAGGCCCAGCTAACTTGCACACAAGAATCTAAGTAGTGATGTTAGACTGCCATTCCTACAGTGCTTGATTTGTTCAGAGAGGATTCCTTCCTGATGCAAAGTCTGTAATTAGATTATGTCTAGCACCATGGATAAAGGATGTAATGTTTCTTATCCTGCCCTTAGTGGAAGTACTGGAGTAGCCTTGAAATGTACCATAAATAACTTCCAGGGACATGGGATGCTTAGAGGAAAAAAAAAAGTAACATAAAGTCCAGAAGTACACCTCCTAAATGGACCAGCTCAGTGACCTCATTCTGGCATTATTTCTGCATATATATCTAAAAATGAATGGTTATTATCTATTTGTATCAGATTTGTTGTTTAGTTACCCATGGATACCGTTAGGATGCTGTTAAAATTTTTTAAATTGTCAACTATCTAGAGTTTAATTGCTGTTAACTGTATTTCTCCACAGAAATAAACTAGGGCTTGATCAGCCTGATTCTTCCTGCAATATGAGTAACACATGAAATGCTTGGCTTCTTACATATTAGACTAGGCAAAAATCTTGAAGGCTGAGCTGGGGTTGGCAGTAAGCATTATGTAAGGAACTTAAAGTTTGTAAATTATGTTGGCTCAACAAGAACCACTGTGGGGTTTTTTGAGTATGCTTCAAAATACAGTCAATATACTAATATTGTGTTTTAAACCATTGCTGCTTGCCAATACTAGATGTTTTTTGCTGAAGAACAGCAGTGGCGTTATGCAACTGTTTTGCCTAAGTCATCTGTCTTGTCTCATTTCTGCTTGCTTGTTCCTGTTGGATTTGCATGAAGGTAAAGATATATTTGCAGGTGCCTTTCTATGCCTCACAGTTGTATATAATTGAAGTAATAGGTATGCCAGCCACCACAATGACTCTTACTAAACTTACAGTGACATCGGTTTACTAGAATTACACAGTCACTTGGTCTCTTTTTTCAACGTGGACCATAGTTAAGCATAGAAAAAGAAAATTATCTGATCACAGCTGTCTTAATTCCACAAAAAGTCCACTTATTCAGACCTATTTAAGTGAGGACAGATGTAGGAGAGAAACGAACTCCAGACAGGTTTGTATTGAGGAATTCTATTTTCTCTTTAGATTGTTTCATTCTTCTATAGATTTACATTGCAGTCTCATATTTCTGATTCACTCTCCAGGCGTCCCACTTCCGAAGGCACAGCTCTGATACAAAGAAGTCGGCTACCAAGTATCCAGGACTTCAAGTGGAGAGTGGATGTAGCTATATCCACAAGGTATAAAAGAGAATCATGCACATCCCTGGAATTACCTAAGATTAAACTGATTTCTGTGCTGCTTAAACATTTTAATGGGGTCAAAATGTGCCTTGCTATTAGGGATTGGCAGGTAGCATTAAAAAATAAGATACAGGTGGAATTTTCTGAACAGTGTAAAAGTCAGTGTATATACACTTTACTGCTGGTAATATTTCACTCAAAGTGTGAGTCCCTTATTTAAAACTTAATAGGGCTTATACAAATCCACAGGTCCTGGTGGTGATGGCATAAATTAATCAGATTGAGCCTCAAGCAGCTAGGCAAGCTCTTAGTTTTACTGGAACAGGGGAGGGTATTCATCTATTCAACTTCTCAAGCCGACCATCATTTATTGCACATGTTAAATGAATTTCCATCTCTTGTACTCTGCTTCTGCAAAGAGAAGTTTCAGGACAGCACCTTTACACTGCCATAGTTATCTGACTGGTCATTGAACTACCTCTTAGTTTCTTTCACAACAGGAGTAAAAGCCTTTGAGATCATCCTGCCTGTGCCTGCAGTGAACAGCTTCTTGCCATCTGCCACAACAGAGGCATGTGGGGGATGGATCTTTGCTAGAGCCAGAAGGAAACAGGAATCTGTTGTCTGTGCTGTTTGGTCTCTGTCTAGTTCTAACCAAGACAGACCAAGCTGAAAGAAATTAGATGATCCAGTCTTTGTTAGTAGTGTAAATTGTTAGCATGTGTGACTTCATGTTGTGAGTCTGAATACCTGCACCTGGGAGAGAGTGCTACCTCTTTGCTGCCAGATAGGCCCATGGCTGATCAGGGATTGTCTTCCTGAAATCAAGAAAAAAGGCTCCTAAGAGAATATTGGAATGGCCACAATATACTAGTTCAGGTGACTTTCTGATAAGCAGTGCTGTAAGCACCACACAGGTATCACTCTGTAGAAAAAGAATCTATATTGATAAGAGAACAAAATGTCCAGGTAAACATCCTCAGGCACAGTACTGACAAGCTGAAAGCAAATCCTATGATTTGTTTTCCAAGTAACACAGGAGCAATACGTTACCGGTTTTTGTTTTCCTTCCTTTTAGTTTTGTTTTCAGTTAATCTTCCTCCTGGGATTTCTTGTTTATCATCCAGCAACAGCCTCTGCAGGGAGGTATGGCAGCTTTGGGCTGTAGTGCCTGTCTGTACCTGAGCAGGCTTTGGCAATGTCAGTTGATGGAAGCTGCACAAGAATGACTCATTTCCCTTCTTCAGGTCATCACATAAAATAACGCACAAATTTAGGATGAAGCTTGGAAGAGGTTGATTCCCCAAATGAGGTGGCAGTTGAACGTATGAAGGGACGGAAATGATTAATGCAACATGGTAAACTGCATAACAAAACTGTGCATTATTATTAGCAGTACTTGGTGAGCTCTTATCCCTATCAGAGTTCCACTAAACCAATTATGTAAAAATGAAAATGCTCCTAAACTTGCAGTTACTAAACTATTAACTAAATGTTAAGTCTCAATACTGAAGTAAATTGGACAGAACTGTTGTGTTCATGAGTTTCCAGCCAGACTCTGTGACTAAAATTACTCATGTTCTGTGTAAAGCCTACATGAACATCTAAAATAGTTAATGTGCAATGCTGTGCTCATCACACCGCTGGTCTCTACTGCTGTAATACTAATGATGTAAATAATTTCAGCTCACTGGCCCGTGCACTCCAGCCATCCATTCTGATGATGATGAAGCTTTCAGACGGGACAGCTCATCGCTTTGAAGTAAGTTGATTGCCATAATAAATAGTAGGGAAACCACTTCTAGTTTTATTTAGAAAGTTGAATTATTACTTAAAATACTAAAGCTTTTGTAAACAATGTGTTACCATTGGTTGGTTTGCTTTGGAATCCTTCGTGTTCAATGTAGCCACATTAAATATTTAATGAAATACCAATCAAAATCACTTCATACCTTGTTCCTACACATGTTCTGCTGAACCGCAATTTATTAGAAGAATATTAATTACTGGAAAGCACTCTTACCTAATATCTGGTTTGATTAAAAGTTATGAGGTTGTTATGAACTGTAACCTTCAGACCTGATGGTGGCTCTTGAGGGCAAGAAAATTACTGTGATAGTTTATATAATGTGTGATACACTTCTAAACCTTCTGCATTTGGCAGAGAATGGTAACATTCTTTTCTGTGGCAGAGGTAGTTTTATTCTTTTTCTTCAGAACTGTCCTGGTTTCTAGAAAGTAAAAAAAACCTCTCTGCTTGTTACAGGATTAGTCAGTGGCAGTATTTACGACACTGTACCTAAAGGCTTGCTGGAAGATGACATAAACTCTTCCATAATTTTAACCTTTGAAAAGGAATGCTATTTGTTCTATAAATAGCATGGTGGTGCGTACAGGAATTCAATGCACAGCAGGCATTGTTACATTTGAACTCTGTACAGATTTTGGCTTCAGTTCTCTCATTAGTTGTAGTCTGGAAGAAGCACCAAAGCCCTGTGGGTTGAAAGAGGTGGACTGATTTTCTGTTAAATTGTTCAGCAAGAAAGCATCTGTTGAGGAGGGCCTAAATTCTGTGCTACATTGCAAACTGTTGAGGGTGTCACTTCACAGGAGATCAAATTTACCCCTCTGGACAGGCCAGCTCAGAGCATCCCATACATTGTATTTGAGGACTTCCATGGAACTTAAATGATGCCATGGACTTCAGGTTAGCGCTTTACAAAAGGATAAGTTTCACTTATGTGAGAATAAAATCTAGTTTATACTCTACTCCCTACTTTATTTTCTGGCATATCATGTCAAGTGTTGGTCTTGGTGTCATTGTTTCTGACTGTTTTGGTTTGATTTTAGAGTTTGTTTTTTGGTTTTTTGTGGATTTTTTTGTTGTTGTGAGTCTGTGGAAGACCCTTTTTTATTCTGCAGTGGAGATGTGTTTGTCCAGCACACACAGGAGTGCAGATATCTGATAACAAACAGTGTGCTTCTCTTAGAATCAGTGCTCTGCTGTTGCTGCTGCTTGGATCTGAATGCCAAGGGTGTGACTTCAAACAGGATTTCTAGATCTGATGAGTGGTCTTCCCACAATTAGTAGCTCTTTGGGATAAACTTGTGTTTTGGTTCAAGGTACCATATGCAAGTATATATAGTCCTCAGATCTTCAGTTTTCCTTTATTTGAACACATTCAGAATGTCCTGCTAACTAACAAGGCTTATGTAAGATGGTAAGTCCAGAAAATAATTCTGTTGTGAACAGTTTTAAAGTGTTTATAGCACAGGAAGAAGTTAAACTCTTTGGTCTCCAGTTGGTATTTTAATCGCAGTGTGACTTCTGACTGAAGTTGTTTATTTTTTAAAGCGGTGGGAATTGCAGCATTTTGAGTCTTGTTGTATATATGTCAAAAGTGAAAAGGACATGGTGCCTTTTTATGCATTTCTGATGTATGTAGAAAATGCAAATCAGGTGTTGGATTCCTCTCATATAATTGGTATCTGTGCTAGAGTGGGCAGAAAGATGACAAGGGTCTCTGCCAAAAGAACTGCTGTCTTCAGTGCAGTCAAAGGAGTAAATTAGGCAGTGCTGTGCAGACTGTGGGACAGCCAGACTGCCCTGGGCACTCGTGTGAGCATGTGTTTGTGCCCTGCACCAATGTCACCAGTCTGTGTCACCAGCCTGTGTCACCAGCCTGTGCCTGCACTCAGCTGGGGGTCTCTGTCTTCATAGATAGCATTCCCATCCACTGGGCTTCTCGGGCTTGAAACGGTAAAGGAGAGCCCATGAGTCTCCTACACAGTTGAAAATGCTTTGTATGTTTAACCCTAAATCTTTTGCCTTCCACATGTAGTGGAAGTGCCATTTGCTCCTGAGGTTGCTGCCAAGTCTCTTGCCTCGAGTCTCAATTCCTTTCTCTTGCAAGCTTGGACAAGCAGAATATCTTGAATTTGTTGCTTGAGAATTCTGTAGTCTCCATGACCTTCCAGATGCCTTTCTTTCCAGTCCATGACTTTTATCTCACCCAAGCAGCTCTCAGTTTACATCCTTGAGTATTCCCTTTCTCTCATCAGGCCATACAGAAAATGTACCATTTAGGTGTTATTTCTGTTTTTTCCCACTCTCCTTTTCCATGTGAATTTAGTTGAATTACCTGAATTTTATTAACCTTAAATGCTTTGTTTTAAGTCTGCAAAAAATAAGTGTTTTAAGAGAGATTTGCCTTACACTGCAGAATGTTCCATATCCATAGGCATGCCCTAGTCAAGGTTCCTGAGATGTCTTGTGTTTTCTAACCAGAGTATGCTGTTCCAGGTGCCAGTTGCAAAGTTTCAAGAACTGAGATACAATGTTGCCCTTATACTGAAGGAAATTAATGATTTGGAGAAGAGGAGCATACTGAAGATCCAAGACTGAACGCTTAAATTCAGAGTTTATGGAAGAGACCTGAAACTCTCAGCATGTTTTGTGCATGCAAAACAGGGGACCATCACCACTTTGCCTCTATGCACTTCAATGTGGCATTTATGATGTCTGCTGTAAATATTTTTTTTCCATTCAAGTGTTAAAAGCACAAGGTCTTTTTGTAAGACTTAGGAAAAACAAAACATTTATCTATGAAAAAGTATAATGCTGTTTGTGAACATTTTTGCATGATTCATCAAAACGTTTTTTAAAATAACTGCCTTAATAGAGGTAAGAGTCATTTATTTCTGATTATGATTCATAACTCTAATTCTTTTTCAAAGTGTGCTACCGGAAGCCCTATCAATGTGTATGTATGATAAGAAAGCTCTGCAATATTGGAAATAAAAAACAAAATAACAACCCACTCCTGCCTTCTAGTATGACAAATGTGATCTTGAGTTTTGCATAATATTGTTGCCTCATTTCTTACTAAGTGACTAAGGTTTAGCTATGGATAGTTAAAGGCTAATTTGGAAGAAAATTGGAAGTCTGTGGATCAAGGAAGAAGCATCATCTGGGCTTCAAGGACTAATTCCATGGAGTTACAGCAGTGGAAAGGTGAAATATATTTCTTTATCTGGTTGATAAGAATGAGCTAAATAGCAGTAATCTTGTAGTTTTGTAACTGGAAATGCCTGCTTCTTGTTTCATGTGTTGTCTGTGTGTTTGATTCCATGAAGTCAGCTGACATGACTAGGCAGAAATCTCTGGCCCTGCCGTGGTGGTGAGCAGCAAGAGGCAGTGATCTTGTAACCCACTACAGCTCATCAGTCATGCAGGCCCCAGGATGAAGGGGCTGCCTACAACTGGGATGGAAGTCACAGGTATGAGGATATCCAAGCCCCCAGGCTGAGAAAGCAGTTAAGCACAGGCTGAAGTTTCCTGGATGGTCATGGTAGGGCCCTCCCTTTGTACTGGAATAGTCTATTCTAAGTTGCTCCTTTGGCCCATGAGTTTACCTTGGAAGGACTCTCTTAATGTGAAACATGTTTCAAGTCTCATTTAAATGCTGTGGGACCACATGTATGTCCCTAAGAGCTTTGCCAGAAAACGGATTAATTCCTCACTCCTTGCCTCAATGAATTTTCCTCAGCAGCAAAGACAGGGAGGCTGTGAGCAATTGCTCAAAGACAGCAGGCTGTGGCTCTAGAACTGAGTTTGTCAGAAGTCAAATGTACTTTAGAAAGCACATGCCACTGCTTGTGTTAAACATTGGCTTATTCCAGCTAATTGCAGGGTTTCTATCACAGTAATACCACCCATACTTGTCTCTTTCATGTTTTATTATTTTAGAACTTGCCTTTATCTCTCTCACTCCCTGCAGAAAACTACTGAAATTAAAATTGTGGATTAAGGAGGCCTTTTACATTCCCACAGATGTTTGTGTAGGAAAGGATGACTTGCCTTTTGGATTTAAAAAATCACAACAAGCATAGTAAGACTTATTTGTCATACTTCTAAAGAGGTATACTTCTTTGACAGCAGTCCATATCAATCCAAAGATAGTTGGATAGCTGTGGTCCAGAAAGCTTTTAAAACCTGTGCAAGAATGTGTCCTGAGTTTCAAATAAAACATCAGCCAGGATTTCAAATTGTTCAGAAGCTTCCTTTTGCTTTGTAGTGGACTCATCAATAACTTCCAGCTTTGATCTGTACTGCGTCTTAGTCTTTTAACTTCCAAGTGGAGTGTGGACTGCATTAATTCCTCTATGAAGCTTGTTGCCCTTCCTTCTATCGTACCACAGGCTGTGAAACAAAACATACATCCTTTTATTCCTTGTTACAGCATTTCCCTTCTGGTTGCTTAGGTTTACATTGTTTCAAACTGAAAATGTATCTCAGCTGAGCCTGAGTGTAGTCGTTTCAGACAAAGAGAGTTCTGCTGCATGGAGCTAAAGTGACCTGTTGCTCAAGGCATTTGCAAAGTCATTTCTTCCTGGTCAGAGCAGAGGAATCCACGAATACCTTCCAGACAGAATATATTCATTTGGTGGTTCTATAACAACAATTGCTCATGTTCTCCAGAAATGGAAAGGCTTCTTGACTGGATTTGTCATGTTCTCTGGACTACTTAGTCTTGAGTTTGTCTTGCCACACATTAAGCAGCAGTTTACTTTAATTGGAGGGTTACCATGTATGCTGGTGGGTGCTTGAAAACTTGGGGTGTTCATTCCTCTGTACTTAAGAATTAATTTGGCCTTTCCTCCTAAGATATTAGCAAAGCAGAAGTTGTCACCAAAATGGCTAGTGGGAGTGCATAGTGGATAGTTCCTCAGTGTTGCTAAAATAAGAGTCTTCAAAATATTGTTAGGTTTTTCAGAATTCATAGTGAATTACTTGTTAAATATTTGTTCAATGCTGAAATATCTTCTTTCACAACTAAAATACCCTGGAATTTGAATTTCACTGAATTTCTGGCTGTAGCCCTTTCATTCCAATGCAGAACAAGAGTAACCTTCTAAGAATCTGGATATGGCTGAACAGAAATTATTTTATCCAAGTCATTCTAGGTTTAGTTACGCTTCAAGGGCACATTGTGAATCCCCCTTTCAGTATCATGCAGTGAGAGATACAGCCTGAGTGGGATGCTTGCTTTGTCGGTCCTGAGGTCTTGTCAAGCTGATCAGTAGTCAGTCATCAATTAGGCAGGCAGGGGTTTGTGTGGGAAGGGCACTGGGGTTTTTTCTTATTACACAGTTCATGGATCAGTAGGTAGCAAGAACCTTTTGCAGGCTCTGTTGATAATTTTCCTTGAGAAACAACACCCTGTGATAGCGTTGCTCTCTCTATTGGTGCCTTGCATTTATTTAAACAGGATCATGTATTTGTCTTAATTGTAGTGATTTTCTAACCTTAGCATATGAACATAAACTTCTCCATTACACCTTTTCTTTAATTTCTTTATAGACGACAGAACATTATGCCTTTTCTTTCAAGATTAATTAATTTTAAACAGATTTAAAGTAAAAATTGGACTTGACAGTTTCTCAATGTAAATCATGTGTGTATCATAGCAAGGATGCCCAGTACATGAAGGAGTAGTCACCATAGGCAGAATGCCAAAGAAGAGGTAAAGATAGTTGCCAAAAGTCATTCAGAGGTTCAGTGGCAAAACAACACAGAAGAATGCACGTCTTCTCCTCTTGTTCCCTATGCATAAGTTAGTGCAGCTTCCTGCTGGAAGGCTTCCTGCTTGGTGTTTTTTTTGCCCAACTGCATGGGCCATAAGTCCAAATCTGTTCTTGCTGTGGACTATTACAGCACATGGAAATAAAAAGGCATCTGTGGCTGTATTTGTGATGTGACTTTTCATGTCCCTCCTTCCTCTAGAGAAGGAGCTCTGTCAGTGTGACTGCTGGTTTGGAATTTCTCACTTGGGTTAGTGGTGTTTGAGAGGGGAGAGATGCAGGTTTATTGGTGGCTTTTGTGGACTCAAAGCCTGATGCAGTTTATAGATTCAGAAGAAGGCTGAAGAATGTAGTCATGCTCTCATGCTGCCTGTTATGCCAGCCATTAACTGCTGGAAGAAGATCAGTATTGTGCTCATTGTCATTAAAAGGAAGAAATTAAACCTCCCTTTGCAGAAAAATCATACAAGGGAGATGTGCTTTTGCAGAGTGAGTCACCTCCTCACTTTAACTTTTTCTGTTTAAGTAAAGGATAAATCTGTTCTTGATCTCATGAACAATGCAGGTAGGCAGGAGAGTGCTTTTTTGCCTCTTTCTTTTTTTCTTTTGCCTTCTAATCAAATACACCTCATGACCTACTGCTGCTCCAAGTCCATGAATATATGTATGAATGTATGAAAACTCTGTGCTTTCAGGATGTGTTATATAAAAACACCCCAGCATTTCTAGATTATGTATGATCAATTCACACAGCTGTTTTTGCTAAAAAAGTCTTTGCAGAGCCAGGCCTGATGTCAGAATCAATATTTAGTAGTTGTTTGACTTCTAGTGAACAGTAAATTAGTATCTTGGCTTTAAAGTATTTTGCTGTTAGTGGCTGTACAGCTCAATCTGTACCTGTCACACCCCACCAAGTACTAACATTTAGCAAACACCACACATACCAGGAACTAGGAGAGGCACAGCCAGCTGGTTTCTCCTTTAAAAAAGAGGGTCACAGAGTTGTTGCCCATGAGCCATCTGTCATAAGGTCTTAACTATTTGCAGGCTTGGAATAAAGGTCTGTGTTCTGAGCCCTCCTAAGTACACAGCTCCCACCACGGGGAGTGGTTCATAAGCACAGCTGCTCTTTTCCCTTGAAATGTTTCAGCCATGTCCTGCTGGTAGAAGAGAATTCCCAGAAGTGCATTTCCCAGTGCCTTTTTGAGAGCCATTTCAGTCCAGAGTGCTCAGACTGCCAGCCAGCTCTGCAGATGCTTTCATACATTGAGAATAGGAACTGTGGAAGTTCCTTGCAGAGCACAAATGCTGATCACATTTCCTATGATAAATCTATTCCCTTTCCTTATCTTGAATTCATGTGCTGCTAGAAACCCTCCCTTTATACCATGACTTATCTCTTTAAGTGTCTGCTATGTAACTATGTAAATACTGGTGGCGTATCTCTGATAGAGATTGTCACTGCATTGCTACTGGTAACCAGTGGTTATGTCACTTTCCCTCGCTTGAATAGGCTTTGACTCATAGTGGTTTTCAGGACAATGGTTATAAAATAACACACTGAGGGGTTGCCGAGACTATAGATTTGCAATAGAGACAACTGTCGACCTCAAGGCTACAAGAAAGCCATTTTTCTTCTTTTTGTTAAAGGTTTTTTTCTTTAATAGCATGAGATTTTCTTGCATGGAAGTTTGGAAAACAAGAAGTCTATGTTAGCAAGCTGTAGCCTGGAGGGAAAACCCCACACTCCTGAGCACAAATGCTCATTCTTTCTAACTGTTCTGAAGCACTGCTTAACTGAAATTTTAAGTCCTTCAGTTGTCCCACCTTTCTTTGGCTTACTTGCTGGCGGGCTGTGCCATACTTTGGATTATTGTCTGATTTAAGTGATGGCAGAAAGAAGTACTGAAAGCAGTGCTTATTCAATTCTTTTTCTAATTAAAGGACTTGCTTGAGAACAGCAGTTAGATGTTAAACTTTTTCTTTCCTTTTTTTTTAAGATTTTTTTAAGAACCCTAGAGACAAGGGCCGAATTTTTGGCAGAGGCAAAATGTCTTCACATCACAGGAATCAAAAGACAATTGAAGGGTCTGATGGCTGGCTTCTGCTTCCAGGTACTTATCTGATTTTCTGTATAGCAGAATGTTGCCTACACAGGGACACAAACATCACAGAATTTGTGTGTATTGTTAAAAGTTAAAATCCAGATTTTAAGCAGCTTTAAAGTGATTTTTCTCTTTAAATCTAAGGTAATCTGAATTTTCTCAAGTACCCTCCCTAAACAAGGTTTTGCAAAACCCAGGTTGCCTCTCCTTTCTTTCATTTTTCTCCTGTCAAGTCAAGCTCCACAGGCAGGGCTTGTCCCTTAATACCTGCTTAGCTCACGCAGTCTAAACTGGGGAGTCCAAACACTTCAGCAAGTAAGAAAATGGAAATTAATTCCTTCATCCCCTCTCTTGAGCTTCATGAGGAGGCTGATTATATCAGTAATAGGATATCATCAGAAATTTCAAATTCTGCAGTGGATTTTAAGACAGTGTGAAAAGTGCTCTATATTTTTAGAGTGCAAGTGTATGTATACATAACGTGGACGTTTCTGGTAACTGTAAATATGCATAAAGCTGCAAACAAAAAGCATTACACAACTTCTTTTAGAACAGCTTATTTTCTGTAGTAGCACAGGTGATTTTCTCTCTAGACTACATTTAGCACAGACAGTTACACAACTAGTGCAACTGTCTCATCTAACAAGAATTGGTAGGAACATGCAGATTGAAACGGTCAACAGAGCTGCTCTTAAACAAAGATCATCAGAAGGCATGTGCTTTTCATCTAGAACCTGGCACGGACAGGTAAAGCTGTGCAACGTGCCACACTGCAAAACTAAATAAACACAACATTTTGCTTCTAATGTTTTCCTTAGTTGTTCTAAAACCAGGAGTACCTGACATTAAAATAGCTTCACTACTACGTAGATTCCCTTAAAGAGAATGATTAACTGTAGCTACAAAGCTTGGCGATTCCAGTTCTAGCAGGAAGTGGCATTCTCGCTGTTCAAAATCACATCGAGCCGATGTTTCTTTCACGTTACCGGAGGTCCCAAAACACCGAACCCCGGAGCGAATTCCGTGTCTCACCGTGCAGACCAGCGGGTCAAACCGAACTCCGCGCACGGCGTGCGCAGCGCTCCGCAGCCCAGCGCCTCGGTTCTCCGCACGGCTCAGCCCCCCCCCGCGCCGGGGGAAGCGCCGCCGGGACGGGGTGTCCGAGGGGGTGGAGGAGCCCTCCCGGGGAGCGGCGAGGAGCGGGGCGGCCCCTCCCGGTGCGGGCCGGGCCCGACGCGTTACAAAACCGCCTGGTTTTGTAACAACCTGCGGGCGCTGCCCAATGAGCGCCGCCGCCGCCGTCACGTGCCC
>VXAX01002904.1:2292-115750 GCA_013399835.1 Leptocoma aspasia | reverse complement strand
GCAGATGTGCCTCCCAGGGCTGAATAACATTTGCCCATTCTTACATTTTTTGACTTACAGGCAACTCTGTTCCTATGAAATCGTGACAGAGACTCTGAAGCAGCTGAACCCCACTCACAAATTGCATCAACATGACTTTTACCCAGGGAGGTGCTAACTTATGCTCGAGAAAAATTATAGCAAACACCCAGAAAAGAACTGCATGTTAAAGCTTATAACTAAATTAAATAATGCAAGAAATACCTACTAACATTATAAGTCACTGATCTGTGAAAATGTATTAGAGTGAAGCTGCGTTGTTGATAATATTTGACAAAAGTTAAGACAGTTAAGGCTTATTAAATTCCTTTTTGTTTTTTTGTCCTTGATATTTTGCTCACATTTGTCATCTGATCCTTTGACATGCAAACACTTTGCAAATCCAAGTGATAGCCACACAGCTCCACTGCACTGGAATGATAACTTGATGTTATTATGCCCTCTTATGTTGACTTCCTACACAGTTACAGACTTTTAATAATCTAAAAAATATGCACCTATCTACTAACCTTTATGCTGGGATGGGGTTCACAAGGTATTTCTGAAAGAACTGACTGATTATAACACCTTAGAATCTTCAGCTTAATGAATCCTGCAAAGGTAATAAAATGAAAGTCAGATTTACACAGATCTACTGGAAGTAAAAAAAATGTGTAACACCCAAGTAAATCTCTCATCTGTGGCAAACAGAAAGAGAACCTGTCATCTTTGGCTCTACAAGATGGTCTATCACCAAGCAGATAAATATCATCTGTTATATCTAAATATCTAAATATCTAAATATATCTATTAGATTGATATCTAAATATCAATCAGTTCTATTTCTCATGATTTCTTTGTACACTGGAGTATTGTAAATGTCCCCAAGGGCTGTCAGTATGGAAAAGAATTTGGTGAAGGAATTGAGATGCCTGAGCATGGAACAGAGCTTTAATACACTAAGGACCATGTAGATTCTTTTACACTCAAGGCCAGCTAAGTTGTTCCATGCTTTTATTCAGCTGAGGCTAGAAAAAACTAACCTTTAACTTTTGAGTTACATTCAAAAACAATTAACAAAAAAAAACCAACCCCAAAACAACAAAAACAATGGGGGAAAATACAAAATGCTAGAAAAATACATTTAAGTTTTTTAATATCCCAAATGTACAGGAAAAACTCATGCTCCAAGTCTTCATTTAAATGTACACAATTGTTGTAAGTATTGGGAGTGTGAAGACAGATTCAGCACAGCAGAAACAGCCTCAACCCAAAAAAGTTGGTTTTTTTTTTTCATCACAGATTTTTGACTTCCTCTCAAGAGAACAATGTCACACCTGAGTGGAGACAGAACAGAAATTCTTTGTAAGCAGCAGGACAAAGTGTTTTAAATGCAAAGAGCAAGGTTTTGTTCAGAGGGTCAACATCCTGTTTTCATCTTTGTGGTTTGCACTGATACGCTTTGAGTCTGTTGGGTTGATGAAAGTTGGGGCAACAAAAGTGATCTGACATGAAAGGCAGAATAAATTTATCTGCTTAGGGCAAATTACACCCAACCCCTCTGTTGAAAATTAAAGAGCAGTTTATGGAATTCCTGATGCAACTGATCTCGGGAAATGGCATTTGGGTATTTCTGTTTCTATAAGAAAAATAATGGGAAAAGATTTGTTTCCCTTATTAAATCCTATGTCTCTGAATAAGCATTAAGATACATCTTTATTATTTAGCCACTTTAAAGATACATATTTTCATATTAACAATATCTGAGAATAACCAATATAGACCTGGGAAATGAAAGTTTTGGACTTTTTGAATTACAGAAGGAAATACAGAAGGAAATAATCACACACTTTTTTTTTTTAAGTTTCTGAATCAAAACTAAATTCTGTTTTCTTCAGAAATAATGAAAGCTGGAACAGTGATCTTCACCTTATGATAACCTGATAGATAATACATCAAGAGCAAACAGACAACCAATCTGCAAGGAATCAGTGAAACCATTAACAGAAGGCTTTGCAAAGGCATAGATTACACCTGAAGGATGAGATGTCATCCAGAGGGATCTGGACAGGCTCTAGAAGTGGCCCATGGGAATCTCATGGGGTTTAACAAGACCAGGTGCTGGTGCTGCACCTGGGTCAGGAAAACCCCTGGGATCAATCCAGGTGGGGATGAGCAGAGGGAGCAGCCCTGGCAGAAGGACTTGGGGGTGTTGTGGGTGAGAGCTGGCCCTGCCCCAACCAGAACCCCCCTGTGCTGGGCTGCACCCAGAGCCCCAGGGCAGCAGGGCAGGGGGGATTCTGCCCCTGTGCCCCACTCTGCTGAGCCCCCCTGCAGGGCTGCATCCAGCCCTGGGCTCTGCACAGGAAGGACAGGGAGCTGCTGGAGCCAGGCCAGAGCAGGGACACCAAGGGGATCAGAGGTATGGAGCAGCTCTGCTGGGAGGAAAGGCTGAGGGAATTGGGATTGTTCAGCCTGGAGAGGAGAAGGCTTTGGGGTGACCTCATTGTGGCCTTCAGTGCCTGAAGGGAGCCCACAGGAAAGATGGAGAGAGACTCCTGACAAGGGCCTGGAGTGACAAGACAAAGGGGAATGGCTTCACACTGACAGAGAAAATACTTAGATTGGATATCAGGAAGAAATTGCTCCCTGTGAGGGTGGTGAGGCCCTGGCACAGGTTGCCCAGAGAAGCCGTGGCTGCCCCTGGATACCTGGAAGTGTCCAAGGCCAGGCTGGATGGGGCTTGGAGCAACCTGGGATAGTGGCAGGTGGCCCTGCCCATGATGGGGGGGTGGAACTGGATGATCATTGAGGCCCCTTCCAACCCAAACCATTCCATGATTCTATGATATCCTTTGTTAATGCAATTCCCTGAGTCATGAGTAATATGTGGAGAAATGGATCTGCTGCCATTCACTCTAATCAACAGGCTTAGATAGGAAATTGCTGACACTATGGATTAGTACAAGCTCAGTTTCATTATTCAGTAACAATCACTTCACTGCTTTACAAAACTCCCTACCTTAGCATGGTATCATGATCCTCAATGAAGCCCCAGGAGCTCCAAGGAAATTCCTCACTGTCTGAGCCTGACTAATGCTGCTGACTTCCAGTAAGAGTATACACAGGCAAAAATATCTGCCAGACTGCAACCAACATTTAAAGTGACCTTCAAAATAATTACATTCAAGGAATACAGTTAGACATTATAAAGTGTTTTATTTTGTTTTTTTTTTTAAAATACAACATTCTAAAAAACATTTCCCTATCATCCATACTGCCATAGTGCTGTCTAGGCTATGTTAATGCCAGGAGTTTAGGTACTAAAGAATTAAAATTATCACAAACCAACATCTCTGAATATAATACATCAAAAAGCTGGTGGCCCAGATGTCACTTTGATTAAAGAACGTTATTATTCAGTAGCACTTAAAGATGCCTAGCAATTTGCAGAATAAAAACTCATCCTAACATCAGACACATCCATAACAAGAGTCCTCCAAAACAGATGATTCCAGGATGCTGCCCACCCGCTGTTTATCAGCAAAACCCTTTCCACAGTCTTTTCCTCTCTGTGGCACTTTGTCACTGACCATTTAACTGCTGGTAGCACTGGGATGGAGAGGTTTGACTCTTGCCAGTCTGGAGAGGCCAAGTCTAAGGCAGTGAGTAGGTGACTTAACACATTTCACAGAGGCATTACTGCTTCCTGATGGAGCTGATTTTAAAACAAAAAGAAGGTATTAGAAGTTTAAAGAGGAAAAAAAAATATCATATGATTGTTGTCCTCTAATAGTTTTCCTAGCAGGACAAAAGAAGCATTCTGGAGAGAGTGCAAAAAGGTCAGAACTACAGAGGCCCATGGAAATCACTCACCTGGGATTCCTCCCTCTGGGAGCCAGTGCAGCAGGAATGGTGCACAGATTAATTACCCAGCCACACACTGCAGCAACACTGGGCAACTGTTCCCAGTGTCCTGGGCATTTTCAGGCACTCCATAGAGAAACACAGAATACAACTCCAATGGGGAGACGAGGACTTGAGAGAAAGGAGTCAAACAGAAAGAATCATGTACAGAAAAGAAGAGTAAATATGAAGAAAAATCAGAGAATCAGAGTCAGCAGCAGCATGCTCAAACATCTTGAGAAAATAAATGTTTTAAGCATTTGCTTTGTTAGAGCAGCTAAAATACTCCAGCATTTTTTAATATTCTTTGTTTAAAATAGATAATAATTTAGCACATACCAGAGATAAAGAAAGTTCTAAATAAGAGAGAAATGAACATGAAAGGTTCTTTTGATTAAGGTTTGATCCACAGTTTGGAAAATGTTATGTAAGCTCCATGCAGATAAAGGAGTTAAGGACAATGCTGTAGAAGAAGCATAGATACAGCTTTGTGTCCTTTCTCTCTTTTTTGTTTTAAATCTGTCCAAAGAAAATCTCTATGAAATGTATATAAAGGGCAAGCATTTTCCTGGAATAGTTTATTTTTTGTTTGCTTTTAGGAGAGATTGCGAAAAGCTTAAATCAACTCATGTACGTGTCTATAAGCTGCAGCCTCACCCATACCTGGCGGTGTCCATTTAGGCTTTTTGTCTGTGACAGGGCTTGATGCATGCAGAGGCCTCCCAGCTGCTTCTGAGGGGCTGGACATCACCCTCTGCCTTGGCTCAGAGCTGCGTTCTGTTATCCGGGAAGGAGAAACTATAGGTGATGCTGGGAAGGAAAAAAAAAATTACTTTAGAAAGATGCTCTTTAGCAGAGAAATCATCACTTAAAGTGACAGACCACTGCACAGCAGAAATCATGAGGATGGTACTAGACTGTCCCATCTTGAAGCAGTAAATATTTACACAGACACCTTGCCTGTTAGGGAATGACAGAGACACGGATTCAGCTTGCTCTTCCAAAAGATGGCAGTCACGGGAAGGAAAGAAGGGAGGCTACTTGCTTTTTAAAATAAGCTTAAACAAAGCTAACAGTGAAAGCTTCAACACCTGATACTACTCCAGAGTCACTGTTCCGACACAAAACCCCAGAAAACAACTGGAAAAATGAACAGAGGATCTCTAAAGAGATGAAACTTTCCTGGACAAGGAGACCAGATGGAATTTCTCCTGACATACAAATGGAGAGAATCAGTGACATTTTGCTGGTTTGGGAGTGAATAAGCTCCAGTGTGTAAACTTAGTGTGAAAGTGCAAATGAGATGTCACGAGTATGAGGGGATAATGCTTCAGTAAGGGGGGCGTAAGGGAAAATGCAGTCAAAGCAGCACGAATTTCACTAAAAATCCAAACTAAATGTAAGGCATCACATCCAAAGCACATCTAAGGAGAGGGTTTTAGTGGAGAAGAACTTACTAGGTACAGAATCTGGCTCAGAGTCAGGATCATGGGCTCTGTCATCACTGTCAACCACCAGTGACTCGTGACGTGCTGGGACTTTGATTGCTGCTGTGCTTTGCCTCCCATCACCCTCAGGTGCATCATCATCCATAACCTGACTGAGACCTACAAAACACAAAGTGGTTCAATCAGCTCAAATTCACAGTAAATCTATTCTCTTCCTCTAAAATAATTCGGTATTTGAGTCCCCAGAATTAATTTTGGTGGTATGAAGTCATTGTACTATTCAGAAACGTATCACTGATGCTTGTTTTCATGTGCTTCTCATTTTATTTTCTCATTGTCAAATTTACCAACATTTATCTGTAAACAGGCTACCAAAAAAAAGACCAAAATTTCACCAATCCGCAATGAGGATTGCTCATTTAAAGACTGGGAACAAATTTTCAATGAAAGAATTGACACATCCTTCAACATTTATTTAAGATAAAGACTATTTTTTCCACTCTAACAAAAAAAAATAAACCAATAGAAATAAAGATAAGATAAGGTACTTAAATGCTTTTTGTGAAGAGTGTGAGAACAACTTACCTAAAAGTTCACTGTCTACGCTGCAGTTGGAAAAAGGGGGTCTCCTCTGTGTATTTTCTGATTCAATATTCTTACCTGTTTTAAGATCCAAAAAAACAAAATTAAAAATATGAAATATTACTATACAAAAACACATTATAATAAATAAAAATATTAAGAAATTAAAATAGCTTAAAATAAATATTAAAATAAAAAAATTTTATCTGTCTCTAATCCAAGTATATATTTGGAAGATCTTAGAGAAGAGTTACTTCTCTCACAGAAAAAAACCCCAAGAACATAAGAAAACAGGCAATACCTAGAAACTCTCTCTTGTCATGACATCTTGAAATAAAATATGATTTTCAATCTATTTCAGTGTAAAATAAATTGTCATGTTCAAATTCACTGCATATAGATAAAGAGTGTTGCATGGAACTGTAAAGTAACCTTGTTCTTCTGAATTTTGCACCTCTTGGGGACTTGCAGATTTTTCTTTGACAGATAAGGCTAAGGCAACTTCCAAATCTCTTTTATAAAGTTTGTCATCCAAGGATAACCTGGGTAAAAAATGCCAACATGTTAAATAATAAAACAATTACATGAGTGTTATAGAATTATTTCTGGCGCAGTGAACTCTTTAAAATTCAGATACTTGTGAAGAGATTAATATTTCAATACATATTTATAGCATATTGTGTTACAAATATTACATTTTGAAACGATTTAGACAAAACACAGACTAATTTTTAAAGCACTCTATACTTGAAAGCATTAAGATTTCAAAACAGTGTATGTGTGCATATATATATCTATATATATGAACTATTAACTGACATTACTACAGTAAAAAAAAGATTGCCTTTGCTTGAAATGCCACACCAATCTGTAATATTTAAACACAACTCTACTAATAAAAATTAAATTTCTCTTTTTCATTGACACTGACTTTGTATCTTCCTTTAAATATGGTTTTTTGGAAGGAATAAAACTTGTCTTCATATTTCTCTGCTTTAGGAGTTCCTAAGAAACTCAGAATTTTTAGAGTTATTTGAAGGTGCATCAGTAAGGCTCAAAATCTTTATTACTATTATTAGTCATGTATTAGTTGTTTGTTCTCAGCTGCTTAAAACTCTAGGGGAAAAGAAACCAAACCCAAATATACTTATTGAAATCCAGTTTTACACAGAGTTGATGACAGCATTTCTTACCTCTTACTTAGTGTCTGTGTCTGTGTTGGAGTCACTTCTTTGGGCTTTTTCGGCTTCTCTTTTTTCTCCTTCTTCAATTCCTTGAGTTGTGTTCTGGATTTTTTGCTTGAAGGTGCAAAGTCTTCATCTGTTGGAAAACAGCAACAAGCTCTCATGAGTTTTCCTGTACTCTTAAATTTCATAATTTTCATTGCACACTGAAAATATATCAAGATAACCTTTTCTGGAAATTAACCCTATTCTAAAAAAATGCAACAACTATAACTGCACTATCCTTAAATGCATTTAAAATGAAAATTCATCCAACCCTCTTTTACATGTGCTTTTATGTAAGAGGCGATGATTTCAAATTGTTGATGTACAAGAACATCTCACTTACCGTCATCTTCCAAATCCCCAAACTCAGAATAATCAACAATTTTCTTGTTCCTGTGGCAAAAAAAAAAAAAATACACTATTAATCCTTTATGACTGAGCATCTTGATTTGGTAACACTTTTGGGTAAATCATGTTTTACAAGGAAGAAAGCAATACGTGTTCAGGTGGAAAGAATGACGGGATCACGGATTATCCATGAGTGGAAGAGAGACTCATAAGGATCATCGCATTCAGCTCCTGGCCCTGCTCAGGACACCCCAACAATCCCACCCTGTGCATCCCTGAGAATGCTGTCCCAACACTCCTGGAGCTCTGGCAGCCTTGGGCCATGCCCATTCCCTATTCCAGTGTTCCACCACCCTCTGGGGGAAGAACCTTTTCCCGATATCCAACCTAACCGTCCCCTGACACAGCTCCAGCTGTTCCCTGGGTCCTGTCCCTGGGCACAGAGATAAACCTAGAACCAGTGCAACTGTACACAATGGCTTATTAGGAATAGCTTATAGATTTTTTTTAAAAGACTCCACACCCTGTTCAGTCCTTGGTCACTGCCCAGGACAGAAGTTCTGCCTCATGTCCAGGTGGAACTTCCTGGGATCAGTCCCTGCCCGTTCCTCTGGTGCCATTGCTGGGCCCCACGGAGCAGAGCCTGGGCCCTGCTCTGAGCCCTCCCTGCACACAGGGACACCCAGGGCTGAGGGCCCCTCTCAGCTGGGGCTCCTCTCCAGGCTGGACAGCCCCAGCTCCCTCAGCCTTTCCTCATCAGGGAGATGCTCCAGGCCCTAAATCATCCCCACAGCCTCTGCTGGCCCTGCTCCAGGAGCTCCCTGTCCCTCCTGTCCTGAGGAGCCCAGGACTGGACACAGCACTGCAGATGTGCCTCCCAGGGCTGGGCAGAGGGGCAGGATCACTCCCTGACCTGCTGGCACTGCTCTTCCCAGTGCATCCCAAGACACCATTGACCCTCCTGTCGCCCAGGGCACTGCTGGCTCATGGAGAGCCTGTTGTCCACCAGGACCCCCAGGTCCTTCTCAGCAGAGCTGCTGGCCAGCAGGTCACCCCCAGCCTGTGCTGGTGCATGGGGCTATTCCTCCTCAGGTGCAGAATACTGCACTTGCCCTTGTTGAACTTTAGACACTTCTCTGCCCATCTCTGCAACCTGTCCAGGTCCCTCTGAAGGGCTGCACAGCACTCCAGGGTATCAGCCACTCCTCCCAGCTTTGTGTAATCTATGTTGAGGAAACACCAACTCCTTTACCCAAATAATGGATGAACAATTTGAACAACACTGGACCCAGTATTACCCCACCTGCAGGGCTGCATCCAGCCCTGGGCCCAGCACAGGAAGGACAGGGAGCTGCTGGAGCCAGGCCAGAGCAGGGACACCAAGGGGATCAGAGGCATGGAGCAGCTCTGCTGGGAGGAAAGGCTGAGGGAATTGGGATTGTTCAGCCTGGAGAGGAGAAGGCTTTGGGGTGACCTCATTGTGGCCTTGCAGTGCCTGAAGGGAGCCCACAGGAAAGATGGAGAGAGACTCCTGACAAGGGCCTGGAGTGACAGGACAGGGGGGAATGGCTTCACACTGACAGAGAGCAGGTTTAGATTGGATATGAGGAAAAAATTGTTCACCTGAGGGTGGGGAGGCCGTGGCACAGGTTGCCCAGAGAAGCTGTGGCTGCCCCTGGATACCTGGAAGTGTCCAAGGCCAGGCTAGATGGGGCTTGGAGCAACCCGGGACAGTGGCAGGTGTCCCTACCCATGGCGGGGGGTTGAAACTGGATGGTTCCAACCCAAACCATTCTACGACCGAACCCTGGGGGACACCACTAATGCCAGGCCTCCAACACAGCCCTGTACCACTGATCACGACCGCTGCGCTGGAAGGGAAAGTGGCCACCCCGGAGTCCCCCAGAGGCCCCGAGGGGATCGGTGGAGCCCCTCGTCCCTCACACAGCCCCGGCACACGCACCTCCGGGACGGCCGCGCCATCCCCGCCGCCGCCGGCGCCGCTCGGCGCGCTCTCCACAGGAGCAGCGCCGAATGTGCCGCTGCGGACGCGCAGCTGCGATGACGGGACGGGGTAGGCGGAACATCCCGGCTGCCCCTTCCCCGCGGCCCGGTTAACCCGCGGCTGCCCGCCCGGAGCCAGGTGAGCCGGGCCGGGCCGGGCCGGGCACGGCCGGGAGGGTTTCGGTGCCCGCGGGCGCTGCCGCTTCCAGCGGAGGGAATGCGGACACCGGGAGCTCTCCGCGGCGGGGAGGGGGCGGATGGGGTCCCGCAGGCCGTGTCCTGCCGGCTTTGAGCCTGCGATTTCAGGAGCAGGAGGTCCTCTTTGAACAGGGGGTTTGTCCCCCGCTCCCTCTCCGTCGGCTTCCTCCGCACCTCCTCGCTGCGTCGGGGAGCAGCAGAAAGAGCATGGTCGGGTTTGTGTTTCCCAGGATTTCCCTTTGAATCCCACTCCCAGAGAGGCCGGGACACCGCCTCGCATCAATATTAGTCGTCCTGAGATGTTTGGTTTGGAAACTGACTTGTTTCGGTTGTGTCTAACACGTATGTTTGTTCACAGAGAGCCGCACCCAAAAAAAAAAAAAAAAAAAACCACCAAAACCAAAACAAAAAACCCTAAACTCTAAACCCGTGAATTCTGCTGTAGAATTTTTTATTGTTAGTGTTTTTTCTTCTCCTCGGGGTGTGGTTTTTAGCACTGGAGAGGGTTCGGCTGAAGCAATGTGTCCAGCTTTGTAGGTGATGTTCCAAACAGAGGGATGTGAATGAGCAGAGGAGCCCTGTGGAGGGCAAAAATACCAGCACGTTTATCCCAGCCTGTATTTACACTTTGTACACAGCCCCCTTGCATCTCTTTTGGCTTATTTTTAATACAGGTTACAGAAAGACAAAATCAGCTCTTTCTAAAAATCGTTGCAAACATCTGATCCCCCGCTCTCCAGGCCTTGCACCTGCAGAAAGGAGGAGATAAAATCTCCCTGCACTCTGCAGGACTTAAGCTTTTGAGGCATTCGTGACAGAAGTCAGCGTGTTTCAGGTAATTTTCTATTTATCAGGATTCCCATCTGCCCTGGTTCTGCTTTTAAGTCAAGAGATTTATGCTGTAATTTTTGAGAGCAATTACCCAAATTTNTATATTTATCTATATATATTGTATATATATGTATTTGGAAGTCAAGACTGAGTATGAAAATTTGGGGGGTTAAGTATTTTTGGCTGTTAATTATTAGCAAAGCCATGGCTTTTCATTAGTATTTTTTAGAAAAATGTAGTTCTTGTTACTTTCATTTCTACTGCAGGAAACAAGAGGATGAAGCCTAATAAAGGAAAGACTTTAACTAGAGAGAGAGACTATGTGTACAAATTCAGTGTTGGAAATGAACATTTGGTGCTTACCGTGCCTCTCAAATTCCCTGTGCAGGAGAATATCAGTCATTTGCACGGACGTCTGATGGTTCTGCACAACCTGCCATGCTTTATAGAAAATGGTATGAATTGAATTCTTAAATTAATCTCATGTATCCCTGTCCACAAGTGTCTTACAGCTTGCTCTAAGAAACAAAAAGAAGCGTGTTTTACCGGAACAATGTTTACAAAATTGGTTTTTAAACAGCAAAACATCAGAGAAAATTACTGTCAGTGCTAGCAAAGAAAAGGTTTTCAGGTGAAAAACTTTACTTACAGGTTCCTGGGTGATTACTGATGTGTTCTGTTGATGAACCATTTTCTTCTTGTTGTAATAGACCTGAAGCAATCTCTTAGTAAATTCGTAGAAGAGGAAACTATAAAAGATTATGACAGAGAAGCTGAAGTGGCTCTGGAAGCAGTGAAATCAGGAAAAACAGACATCAACCAGCTGGCAGATACTTGGGCTAAAGCTTATAAAGAGGTAAGATTAAGGCTGGAAAGTTAATATTAAAGGCTTGCTTTGACAGTATGTGTGTGTGTGCAATCATATTTGTGAGGAAATATTACACTAAAATTCACTGCAATTCTTGCAGTTTTCTTCTTTTTATCTGAAAGTGAGCATCAAGTCTTCATCCTACAAGTTCTTAGTCAGGTTTTTCTTGAATTTAATAGAGGAAAAAGATAGAAAATGGAGAGACAAAAAATGGAGGGGCAAAAAAATGCAGGTTTGTTCATTTAACAGTTGACACTCAAACAAAAAATAGGTATAAGGCTTATAGTGGCTTAGAATTAAAGCAAGAGGTGATGAAGTGACACTCCTATCCTAAATCTCAGTAACAGCAATTAAGGCTAGAAGGGGAAAGTGTACAGCTGAGAGAGACTTTTCAGTTCATTTTTTGGGTTCATATTACTATTTCACATTATTCAGGAAGGATGAGGCTTTAGTTGCAATAACACCTCCAGTTTCACATAAGATCTTAAAAATAGTGGAAGAGAACTGGAGGAGTCCTAGTGAAAAGAAAAAATGAATGACAAACCTGCAGTATTTGAGGAAAAGTTTGTTGTAATTGAATTTGCTTCTCGTGAAATAGAGAAAAATGTGAAAAATTCCATAAAAAGTTTGCAAAACTGGCATTCTTGGGCTGTTCTTTGTTCAATAAAAATAGCTTTTCTTAAATCACTGTTGTTGATGAAATTCTTAGTGACATCAGCAGTTAGTCATGCTTACTAGGAAAGCATTTTTGTTTGCACAGCTGGTGTTTTGGGCCTTATCTAAATTCATCAGGTGCAAATATTATTGTGGCTATTGCTGTTCTTTCCAAGCTGGTGTTGTGTGAAAATTTGTAATTCCTCACTGTATTCCAAGCCTTAATGATTCTGATTTTAGTTGCTTTGAAAGAGAAAGAATGGGAAAGGAGAAAATTGAAAGCTGAAGTAGAATGCAGAAAGCTTAAATTAGGGAAGATAATTTATGTATGGTAAAGGCTGTGTGTGTGCCCCCATGGTTTCACCCTACCATTATGAGGGATCTTTATATGTCCTAAGAGGTATCTTATCCTTTAAAATCTCTTACATTTTTTTTAGACAACGTTAGAACATGCCAAACCTGAAGAAACCAGCTGGGATGAAGATTTTGCAGATGTTTATCATGATCTGATCCATTCTCCAGCTTCTGAAATGCTGTTAAACCTGGAACACAATTATTTTGTTAGCATTTCAGAATTAATAAGTGAAAGGGACGTGGAACTGAAAAAACTACGTGAAAGGTATTACTTGTTTTTTAATTATTTAGGTTTTCCTCTCTCTTATTAAATAAGGGTGACTGGGTGTGTAAACTCATAGGACAATGTGTGTAGCTTGTATTTGTCTGTGTAAACCCAAAGTCATACAACACTTGGCTGGCACAAGAGTATTTAGAGATCAGGCAAGGGGGAATGGCTTCAAACTGAAAGAGTGGAAATTTAGATTGGATATTAGGAAAAAATTCTTTACTCAGGGTGTGGTAAGGCCCTGGCACAGATTGCCCAGAGAAGCTGTCCCTGCCCCATCCCTGGAGGTGTCCAAGGCCAGATTGGATGGGGCTCTGAGCAACCTGGTCTGGTGGAAAGGTATCCTTGCCCGTGGCAGGGGTTGGAATGAAATGCACATTCATGTCCTTTCCAGCCCAAACCATTCCATGATTCTATGATGTCATTAGGGTCAGCTACCTTATATTACTTTGATGGCCTTCTATCATTTTCAATGACTGGGGAGAATATAAGTTTTGAATTCCAGAGAGTGTTGAGTTTGAGTCCTGAGTTCTGGAATAAGCTTGCATAGTTGCAGGTGACTCCTTTATCCACAAGAGGGAACACGTTGAATGTGGATTTTTCTTTTTGTGCCAGAGTAATTTCAGTAGGTCTGGTTTAGCATTCTGAATGGCAGTATTCCTCTTGAGCTGTGTGTGTTTAAGCTTACATTAGACAGTGCATAATCAGTTCATACCATGATTTCTTCTGGACTGAATTTTACATATTTCTAGTTTGGGGGTCAATGTTGCCAGTAAGGTGTTAGCAAATCTTTTTGCTGCTCATTGCCTCTTCTCAAGTGTGCATACAGGAGAAAGAGCAGTATTGTTACAGAGCTCAGGTGTGATGTAGCTGGTTATTGACTCTGCTGGGATTTATACTTCTGTTGGAATTTATCACATCCCTATGTTGGTGGCAGCTGAGACTGTCCCAAATGAGGGTAAGTGGTGTTCTGTTTACACAGGAGCTGACTTGAATCCCTGACCCTTAACTCCAGTTTTGTGGAGTTTTGTGGATTTTCATTGCTAAATCTGTGACTGTTCATTCTGTCAGTAACAAACAACAACAGTTAGTTGTTGTATCACAGCAAGGGTGTCCTGCTGCCAGTCTTCTGAAATCTGTGTGTGTTCCTCTTTCAGGCAAGGAGCTGAAATGGATAAGGTGATGCAGGAGCTTGGGAAGTCACTGACTGACCAGGATGTGAATTCCTTAGCAGCTCAGCATTTTGAGTCTCAGCAGGTAACTAGAATGTGTCATGCACATAATCACCTTAAAAAGAACACCCACACCACTCAAATTATCACTGCTCTCCTGTCAGGATTTGGAGAACAAGTGGACCAATGAATTAAAACAGACTACTGCTATCCAGAAGCAGGAATATCAGGAGTGGGTGATAAAGCTCCATCAGGACCTAAAGAATCCCAACAACAGCTCAGTCAGGTATTTAATTCCTCTGTGATGCTTAATTCCAGCTGAAATAGTTCAAAGGATTTGCACTTACCTAATCTTTTAAATAGGATACTATAGTCCTATTTATTATGATATGATAATATCTCTAAATAATTTACATAGGATAATCAAAGCATATCAAAGGCAAATAGACCATCATAAATAAATATGTACCATTTTAGGATTTCTTCATTGTTTGATGTTACAATGTCTCTGTACCAGAAAGTGTTGTAATGCACTGAAGTACAGCTTGGCATGAGTGGAATTTCCTCCTATTTTGCCTTTCTTTCCTGTGTCTGTCTTTAACACTGTTTCACAAGACTTTCTGTTACCACATAAGCATGTTCTAGAGAATAATGGTACTTTAACAAATGGTAACAATGGTTTGAATTAACAAGCCTCTTTTCTTTTTCAATGTCTATGTCACTGGACAGCTGAAAATTGAATTTTTTTAGTGTGAACACTTGTGGAGAGAGTTGAATGAGAAGCTTTCCTCCCTTTGAAGAAATGGCAGGGAAATTAGAATTTGTAAATTGGGTGGGATCCTTATTCCTCATCACTAGTACATTGCTACTTGGCAGTTGAAATCAGTAGAATTGCTTGCAAGTTTATAAAAGATTTTTGGAGGTGAGGCACTTTGAAAACAGAGAAACTTCTCACTAATGCAAAAACAAATTGGAGAGATGCTGATGTTTTTTCATGTGTTAGGAATAGTATTTTTTGTATGAATACCAGGCAGTTGAATTTAGGGAAAAAGTTAAAACTAATAACTGAAGTGTTTCCTGGTAGTTTGAACACTGTGGAACATTTGGTAAGGTGGTTTTTAATCTTCCATTTTGTGTGGGAAGAAAAGGAATGCTTTATCTAATAACTTCATAAATACAGTTTTAGCTGCTGTAAATAGGCTGAGGAGAATTCTTTTCGTTTTCTTTTTATCCCTACATTCTTACTATGTTATAACTAGGTATTGTGACTTATTTTTATTTCTCAGTCTTAGAATGCTTTACAAATGGGTTAAGTAGTGTAAATCTAACACTGGAATCTCCCTTTCCTGCTGCCAGGAAGGTAAAGGTGAAACCTCACGAGTGGAGCTCATGCTCATAGGTTTGGTCTCTTGGTTTCCACAGACTAGCTGGGAAAACTTGGGAATAACTTTCCCAAAGTTGTTGGTCTTGAATAAAAATTAGGATTAACTTGGTATTTTTCTCATTATTTTAGTGATGAAATTAAAGTTCAGCCTAGCCAGCTGAGGGAATCTGTGGAAGGAAATGGGAGAATCTATGAAGAACAAAGGCTGTTAGAAGAAAGCTTTACTATTCACTTAGGTAAGTGGAGTAAACCAAATAACAGCTGGTAATAAATGATGTATCCAAGGCATGTATTATTTACACTATTTAACTCTCAGTGTGTATAATCCATAGGTTGGAATTGTTTTGTGTTTTTTCTTTAAATGTGTAAGAGAACAGCATAAACTGTGTCAAGCAATGTCTGAAATAGGGGGAAATCATAATGGAAACATTCTAGAAGCAAATTTTCATCCATTTTGGTTGGGTGACTCATGTGAAAAAGCACAGCAACAGCAAAACATATTGCCTAAAAATGAAACTTTGACTTTTCTTACATTTGGTAGAAAAACGTGCTTATGAAATTCACTTCCCACGATCAGTTGACAGCAGAATAGATACTTGCAATTTGTGTTTTTGTTTGTGCAGTAGAGTCTTCTTGTGCTGTTTTGACCATGTTATGTTGTGCAGGAGTGGTTTAGGTCACTTAAAAAATGACCAGTAAAGGCATCAGCTAAAGTAGGTTTGATACAAATTCGCAAAAGAGCAGAAATGTTCAAAGGCAAAGTTCACTCTATTACTATATAGATAAAACACAGAGAGGAAAATTGGATTATAACCAAATCTAAAATGATTTAGGCAGAGATGGGCAGCAACAATCCTCCCAGTATCACAAATTTGGGAATTTGCAAGCTCTGAGAAGCATCTCTGTTAGAGGGAGATGCTGGTGCAGCCTGCTGTGGTGGAGGAAAGCTCCAAGGACATCCCTTAGGACCACTGTCCATAGGGTCGTAAGATGATTGCCTTGAGTCATTTGGAAATTGTTCATCCTCAGGTTGAATTGCTGGAGTTTCCAAAACTCCAGCAGCAGTGGTGCTGTTCCCCTCAGGCCTTGGGTCAGGTAGGGGATGTTTCCAGGCTGTCAGGGGCTGACTGATGATCCCTTCCCCTCCATGCAGCTCCCACTTCAGCCATACAGCAGTTCCTGGGATGGCCAAGGGATGCCTCAGCACCCAACTCATTGCACAAATGCTAAGGCCTAGCAGGAGTTCCTGAGCTTGTGGAGTGGTTCTGGGGAGGGTGGGGAAGGATACACCACCACACATCAGTATTTCACCCCTAGCCCTGCAGTACTCCTCAGGAAGAATTTCTTCACAGAAAGAGTTGGAAGGGGCTGCCCAGGGAGGTTTGCAGTCCCCATCCCTGGAGGTGTCTAAGGAGTGCCTGGATGTGGCACTCAGTGCTCTGGGCTGGTGACAAGGTGGGGATTGGGCACAGGTTGGACTTGAGTTTGGAAGTCTTTACCAAGCTTAATAATTCTGTGATTCTGCAATGGGAACAAGACTCATTTCAGGCATGGACGAGCCTCACTTTGTGAAAACACAGTGTTTTTATTGCTACTTTGCAAATTGCTGATGTGTCTGTAAAACTGACTGTGTGGCTAAGAACTTCCTCTGGGTGTCACTGGTTACAGCTCCCTTACAGATCTTTAGGGAAGCACTTTGTGCCCTTGCATTTCAATCCCAGTCCTGAGTTTAGTCTTCCACTGGGATTAAGCCAGGTGTGCTCTGTGCAGGAGCCCAGCTGAAGACCATGCACAACCTGAGGCTGCTGAGAGCTGATATGTTGGATTTCTGCAAACACAAGCGCAACCACCGCAGTGGGGTGAAGCTGCACAGGCTTCAGACTGCGATGTCCCTCTACTCAACTTCCCTCTGTGGCCTGGTGTTACTGGTGGATAACAGGATCAGCTCATACAGTGGAATCAAAAGAGGTGAGCCTTCTAATAGGAGGTATCATGTCAGAAAAAATGAACAAAATAATAAATTAAAATAAAATCTTGCTGTCTCCTCTCACAGAAGAATATTCTTTGTAAAATTAAAATTCAGCGGAGGCACTCACGTTTTGCATATGGTGTTGCAGAAGGGTTAACAAATGCGAAAAGAGATATGGATGAGGACGGGGGAAAGTGTTGTGCTGTTATCTCTCATCTCTTCCCTATATTTGGTGTCTGAGTAACAATATTGAACAATATCAATATTGAAGGACCCTTCAATATTGATTTAGACAAATTTATTATAGGAGTTTCTAACTCTTTAATACCTATTTGCAAAAATGAAAAAGAAATATGCCCGGATTTTAAAGTGATAGGTAAATACGTAAGAATACCACGTGCTTTTGATACTGTGAATTCCATTAAAAATGAACAGTAGGAATATGACTTCCCCACTTCTGGAAAGTTTCATTAATAGCCATGATGGTATTTTCTATCAAGATTAACCAATGAAACTTCTGTTTATTCCTGTTTGACTTTCCCACTTCTGCCTTGAAGTTTAATACCAAAATACTCACACTTGGAATGTCTTTTTTTGACTATCACTTGTCATTATTCTTGCATGCCATAAAAAAAAAATGTACTGTGGTGGTTGATATTTCCTGGAAACAGTTGGAATCAGGCTTGTAGCAAGGAGGAGAGGGACATGTACCAGGAAAAACTGCAGTTGCCTTTGTACTGTTGATAGCTTCCAAGTTGTTTAATTGTAGCAGTATAATTTTGTACTGGTACTTATTTTGCAGGTACTGTTTTAACTGTTGAAATATTTAAATGAATAACAAAAGGAGAAGATCTGGCTTTATGCTACATTTTAGGTAATGAGAGAAGACAGGTAATGAGGTAATGAGAGAAATTTTAGGTAATGAGAGAAGACATTTGAGTAATGCCATTAAACACAAAATTGCATCTTCTAGCCACCAACTAGATCCTGCAGCCACAGTAGAGGGGAAAGTATGGGACCATGTTACAATCTGTCAAGTATAATCCTCAATAAATTTTGGAAGAGGAGTCCAGTAGGCCTTTATCTGATTTTGGAGAGTTTGCCTTTATAGCTGGATTCACTTGATCAGTAGAGCAGAATTACATAATGTTACTGAGCCCAACCTCAGGACATGCATTTCAGTCTTATTTTTTTCCTAGATTTCGCAACCGTTTGCCAAGAATGCACGGATTTCCATTTTCCTGGAATCCAAGAACAACTTGAAATTGTCCAGAAGGTTGTACTTAAGGCCAGAGCACAGCGTAGCAGCAAGACAAAAAGACACCACGGTTAGTGACAACCAAAATTACCCTCCTTGAAATAGAACAGTGGTCAGCTGGATGTTTGTGGGCAGGGCAGAGTTGATGCCACTCTTCTGCAGTTATTTCATCTGTAAAATGGAATGTTTGGCTTCATCAAGAAACTCTGTGTGAAATTCACAGAGAGAATGTGATGTTCAGGTGGTGTCTTTGCTGCTCCTTTAAAATGAATCAACATATAAAAGTCACATTTTAACGGTATGGGAAGTACATCAGGCTTTTCTGCTTTCCTGTACTGCCTGTAGCAGCACAAACTTTATCTGTCTTTACCTTTTTATTGCCATTTACATTTAAATCTTTAAAAATTGCAGAAAAGGAATTTACGACTTTTCCCTCTTCCTTTAAATTGAATGCTGAAAACCAAATAACAAATTGACTAAATGTGTATTTAGCTTTCTTGTGCTGCCCAAAGCTTTGGGAATGGTTTTCCTTACATTTGTGTTTGCAAATGGCTCGGAAATGCTCTGACCACATGGTGTTTAGGCACTACAATTGTACATCGTGAAACTTTGTTTTTCCTCCAAAGAGCTACTTATGTGATTTAAATGGATCAGGAACATGAACAAATATGAGTACACAGAAAAACAAGTTCCCTCGAGAACCTGCATATTGCTGCATCTCAAGGGAAATGGTGAAAGCTAGTTTTATTCTGCTGATTTATGTAAATCTCTTAAGAACAAATTTGTTTTAATTTCTTACATTATTGAAAGAGTAATAGCAAGATACTATGCGGTTTTGGGGGCAATTTCCAAAGTTCCATGTTATGTCTGAGAATATCATGTTTGCTTTTGTCCAAATGAAGAAATATCATGGGATGGTAAGTAAGAAGGGCAGTGATTTGAGGTAGGATTCAGTTTGGGGTGTGTTGAAGACAGCGAAAACACTTCTACCCATCCCCCTTGCATTTTGGGGACTTTATGGTAACATCATGGTCTAAATTCAAGGCAGATACCAGTACATGAACCTTTTTATGCCCAAGTGTAATTAATGGAGGATATGATTAATATTAGTTCCATGTGTTCATACACAGAAAACAAGATCAGTGGGAATGAAGATAAATTAAAGACTATCGAACGAAACCAGTCAAACATTTTGCCAGGTGAGTTGTGTGGCATTGACCCCCTCTTCCTGAAGTAAATTGTGTTTCATACATCCACATTTTTAGCTCTAAAGTCAGATCATAAATTATAAACTGAACCCAAGCTGACCTCAATCAGAGGAGAAGGATGTTCCTGTGGCTGAGGCAGAGAACTGGGTGTCAGGACATCTGGTTTCTATTCCCAGCTTTGCCACTGCATCACACGGTGTGGGACAAATCACTTCTCTTTGCCTAAACTTTTCTTTTGGAATTTGAGGGTGAAAGAAAAAGAACTCTGAGCATCTTGGGGAAAAGGTGAAACTTCAATACTGGTAGCTAATTTTATTTTTGAAAATGGCTCTATGTATATCACTGTTGTGGTACAGAAAAGCATTTTTGATTGGATTTTTTAACGTTGAGAAATCCCTCTCTCAGGGAAAGTATTTTCTGTGTATATTGTGATGTTTAGTAAGGAAAGCTGCTGTGGAATTTGAAGATGAATATGCAGTTGAAGGGAGGAGGAATTAAGTCCATACAACCCATGGCTGAGTGAGGGCTTACTAAAATTGATTTCATGACTATCTTGAATATTGTTAGTGGGAGTGGATTATAAATCAACTTGGACCAGATAAATCCAGCTATGTCTTGCAGCAGTGGCCTGTGTTACTGCTCGTAGATGGTCACTGCTGGGGATTCCTGCCTCCTTAACAGTCATCCAGAGGGAGTACAGACCCATTCTGCAGCTGTTCCAGTTCAAAGAAAGGATCTTAACTTCAGTGGCCAGTGGGAATAGGTTGGAAGGAAGATGTTTATTTGTTGATTGAAACAGTGGGGGCATTGCAAACCTGCTTTTCCCTTGACTGTACTGTAGACTTTAGATCTCCAGTGGAAAGGAACAATGGAGAGACCTGGATTTCACTGCCTCTCACCTTTGATAAATGAATGCCAAGTCTAAAAATACCCCCAACAAGATGTCTTGGTTACTTTTTTCAAACAACTCTGTAACTCATCTTCCCACTACTCTGAATTATTTTAAATTCTAATGGTCACTGATCCCTTTGTGTTCCAGTGCCAGATCTCAGTTGTTACATAACCCAGTATCTTTTTCCACAGGCTCTGTGCATCCTTTATTTGAACCCATCCTTTTTTGGCCTTTCCGCCTCCCACATCTGTCTGCAATTCCATGCTTGCATTGTGTATTTTGAGTATTGCACCTCCTCTGGGTTTGTTTTTCTGTTTTGTGCTATATAGAGATCATATCCTGTGCTGGCACTGTTATGGTTTATTACACCATGTGGCCATGATGCCAGTGGAACCCATCAGAGGAGTGGAGAGAGTGTGGGATGGATGTAAAACAGTGACAGTCCGAGAGATTTTAGATCTCCTGTGTATGTCCTCATCTCTGCTCTGTATTTGTATTTGCCTCTTACCTTTCTTACATTGCCAAACAATTGGATTTCAGTACAGATCACTGCCATGATTCCTTGCCTTCCTGGTTTGCCTTATTGTGCAGGAGAGTTCTACATCACACGGCACTCAAACCTCTCAGAAATCCACGTTGCCTTTCACCTGTGTGTGGATGACAACGTCAGGTCTGTGAACGTGACCGCCCGGGACCCGGCCATCATGGGGCTCAGGAACATCCTCAAGGTCTGCTGCACACATGACATCACCACCATCAGCATTCCCCTCCTGCTGGTGCATGAAATGTCAGAAGTAAGTAAATGGAAACATCTGGGCTGGTTTATGTCCTTGGATTTTTGCAAAGGGTGTGTTTCATGCTGATTTAGGCCAAATGGGATGGCTTTTCTCACTCGCAGGCTTCTGCCACACCACATGGCACTTGTATCTACATGCTGACCCAAATTAAGGAGCTGGACCGATTAAAAACATCTCAGCCAGCTGAATCACTTAAAGTTTTTATTCTCACCCCTCCTTTTGGACAATTCACTTCCTGGATCCAGCTCCCTGCAGTTGTACAACTGTTAATAAAAGATGGGACTACCCAACTGGAAGCTCTTGCTTAGAAACTCTACCTTCAGAGTTGCTGATGCAGTAGTGATATCAGATCCCCACTTTTAATTATCATTAGCTGTAAAACATTAAAACTAAGTTTTGAGAGCAGCAGAACTGGCAAAGCTTGGCTTAGAGTTCTGTAAATGTAAACACCATCTTTACCTTCTGTAGATCTTCTACCACCTCAGCCCTAAACAGGAGCAACTAAATTTTACCTTCACTTTGAACTATCTCCTCTTTCACTGCCTAATTTATTTCCCTGTTTCCTCTCTAAGTCCCCTCAAATACTGGCTGGGCAAGAGGCAGCATATTGCTGATGCTCTTTGTGTTCTTACTTACTGTGCTGAGGTTTGTATTTTCTTTTGTAGTGGGACTCTGATGTAGGGCTTGTCTCTCAATCAGCTGTAACATTTCTCAGTGCACAGCAATTTAAAACTGTTGGCAGCCTCTTTTCTCTGTCACACCTGGTTCACAGAGAAGAAAAGAGGTGGGAAGGCAGGGAAAGAAGCAATGGGCAGGGAGTACAGCCATATGCCTCATATCCTCAAGAGCTGGAAAGTCTGTAAACCTAAAGAAATGAGAAAAAGAAGATAATTCTGTCATCCATGCAAGGATATCAGTAATAATTACAGCCTGTTGGAGGGGTTTTTTTTAAATAACCCTTTGATTTTTCACTTGTAAATTCAATATTGCCTTTCCTTCATGGAAAGTGGCTGACTCACAGCAAGATAAATGCTCACCAGTGGATTACCTTTAACAGTGACTGGTTTTATAACAGAATTTGATTGGAACACAGAGTAGAAGTCATCCTTTTTGCAGGATCAGGGTCTATTATCATGAAAAGCAAACAATGAAAAAGGTAAAAATACTCAATAATGAAGCTTCTAAAGGATGTATTTCCATACATAAAAGTAGACTTTTAGGAACAGATGACATTATTTTTGGAATTTTTCTTCTCTTGTACTGAGACTTTTTCTGGGCACAAATGCAAGTAATCAACACGCAGGACAGCAGCCTGGGGCACTCATGAGACCCAGTTGCTGTGTTTCAGAAATTTATTAAATATATTGACCCATTTCTTAATCAAGGTGCCACCTGATTATGTTCTTCTGGTTTTTGTTTCCTTTAAACCTGGTTAGTTTTAGCTTCTGTTTGCATATCTGTATTTTAAACTACAAATAAAGCACACGACCAAGTGTTCAACATGCCTTGAGATGTGTGAAACTGAAGAATTATCTTCTTGTCTAGGGTTGGACAATTTACCTTTTGTATTAAATTGTAAGTCTTTGCAGAGTAAGCAGGAGGTGAGCTGGATGGTAAGTTGTGTGTTTAGGCACAACTGCTTTGTATGACTTGCATTAGCAGCTTGGTTATTACAGTGCTTGGCAGCTGGCTGACCTGATTTGAAACACACAAATCTGTAACTCCTTGTTGAGGGAAAAGTGAGTAATGACAGATTTCTGAAAGTTACCCTGAACTCGGTGCCTTTGGCAGCCGCAGTTCTGACTCTGCATTTACCACCTACAGAAGAACATTTTTGTGAGGTGGTTAACCAGGAGCCCAGCTGCAGAGATGTTTCCATGCTTCCCTGGGACAGGCATTCATTAGCAGTGTTCTCTGTGCTTTTCCCAAAGGTTTTCTCCTAATGCAGATGGAAGAGTGGTGTTTATAACCTCACAAAAGTAATTACGATATCACAGACTGCTTTGGGTTGGAAGGGACCTTAAAGCTCATCCTGTCCCATCACCTGCCATGGGCAGGGACACCTTCCACTATCCCAGGTTGCTCCAAGCACCATCCAACCTTTCCTGGAATATTTCCAAGGATAGAGCAGCCACAGCTTCTCTGTGCCAGGGCCTCACCACCCTCACAGGAACAATTTCTTCCTCGTATGCGATCTAAACCTCCTCCCTGTCAGTTTGACTGTATTGATCTCAATGAAGCCATTAGATTTCATTATTTCTATGAAAAAAAACCCCAAGGATTCTGGTTTGCTTTGTTTTTCTTATGGCAAGAACAACCGGAACAGATCTCTCTGGTCTGATCTTTAAGTGAAGAAATGAATGATGGAAATAATGAAGGAAAGAAACTGGATTTGATACCTGAGAAAGACAAAAGCAGGCAAGTTTGATTTCAGGACAAGTGAGGTGTCTGATCACTGGAATCTGCTATAAACTGGGGAATGAAATGGCTCTAACAGCAAGGCATTGCTAAAAGTGCCAGAGCTGCCACCTGCCACCCTTCCTTGGTAGTTTCAACATTGCTGTTGTCCACACAGCAACAGTGACAGAAATATGACCCTTCAGTGATCTCAGTTCAGTTGTCTCTATTGCCATAATTTAAGGCAAAATTGTTTTTTAAAAAAGTAGAAATTAAAGGAGTGTAAGCTGTGTAACAGATATTTATGAACATAGTTTATGTCCATACAGAGGTTACTGTTGGGTGTATTGACCTCAAATGTTTCTCATCTGAATTTCCTGCCTTCAAATTTGTATCTGCTCATCCAATGTTTAGGATTTGCACAGATGCACTGTGAGTTAAACACCTTGCTGATTCTTACTGAAATTACCCATTGAAATTTGGTTTGAAATATTTTTTCCACATGATGTATCTGGACTTTACTGTTTTAATTACCTGATTATGACATGGTTCTTGCAAAGGCCCAAGCCCTAAGCAGCCCCATGTAGTGAGCCTGTCACAAATTAAATGAAAACAAAATCAAAAGGGTTGCAGCATATCTTTCTAATCAGTGAAGTTGGTCTCCCCGTCCCCCCCTTTTTTTCCTAAATGAGTAGAACAAATCTTAATTTGACAAAATTACTGCATCCTAGAAAGAAAGTGTTGAAGAGTCTCTGCTAGTGAAAAACACCCAAAGTTCCAGGTGTGTTTTTTTTTTAACTTTCTTGAGTGCTATTATCCAAAACTCCCTCTAGGAGGTTGGCTGTTTGCTTTTTTGTTTTCTTACATCCTTCTCTGTATTTTGAATTGGTGCTTAGCTGATCCTCCCTCATCTCCACACCAGAGAAAACTCCTGGTAACATGGTGAATTCATGAGAACTTTGGTGTGTGAAGATGGATTAGAATTGAATCACTACTATGTCATTTTCAGTTCTTGTGGCCTGCATGGAGCAACATTGTGTTATTTCCCTGCGTGCCCACAAAACTTAACCTCTCTGTTCCTCTAAAATGGTCCAAGGAATGGTGTCATATCCTGCTGTGTTGATCAGTCCTTGTAAGGCTCAGTTCCCATCACTGATTGCTCAAGGTGCTTCTGAGAGAGAATGTTCTTCTTAGTCACTTGTTTTTTACTAAGCCAAAGCAGTGATCAAAACCAACAATAAACCTTACTTGTGACAGAAAGCGCACATAGGCAGATGAGTTATAATAAACACCAAGTGTTGCTTCCAGAATGCTTAAAAATAAAAAAGTCAAAAAGCAACCACGACATAAAAAGTAAAAACCCAAACTTTTCCAGCACTGTTCTGTCTGATCAAGGAGGTCTATACCCTAAAAGCAGCACATAGGGAGGCAGTGATTTACATAATGAAAGCTTTATGAAAAGATGTTTCAAATTTACCCTGTTTTTAATGTACAGTGTGTTTTGGGGGATGGCAGGAGATCCTCCCACCTGAGGAGGAACTTTGGCTTTCAGTAGTTGTTTAATGAAGCCACACATTCAGTTTTATCAGTTGTGTTATCACTGGGTATTCTTAGATCATCTTGCCTCTCAAATAATTTTCTTTAATCCTAAAATTAGACTTTCTGATAAGAATAGATTGCACTGTGTGTTTGACATTGCAAAATAGAGATTGGCTTTAGTGAATAGAAAACTATGTAAAGCTTAAGTTTGAAAAGGTACTTAGAATGATAACTTGGTTTCCACATCTATATTCCTGTATTCAGAGTAGGAAGTGCTCATCTTCATGTTGAAGAGTACAGCAGAAACAAACAGATACTCTTTTCTTCTTTCTGAGAAGTGTTTGCAGTGAGTCATTCTGTCTCTGATGGAATTACATCATCATGGTGTAATTGGCTTTGTAGCATGCAGCCAGAAAATGTTTCTTGAACTTTAAACTTAAATTTAGCCCAGTGCTTGCAGCCATATCTTAAACCACTGTGGTCTTCATGTCATGTTTTGCTATTTAACTTTAGGTAAGGACTTGCTGGCTGTTGCTGTCTGAAACTCCTTCATCAGATGAAGATGAATTTTGTTTGTTCGCACTCTTACCATAAATGCATCTTAAGGAAGAAAGGCTTCTTCCAGTTCCAGAATTAGAGAGAAGGTTTTACTGAAAGTTGTGGGTATGCCCAAAAAAAATCAAGAAAATATAGGAATTGTCATTGTGCTTTTCAGATGTGGTCAGGAGCCTGCCTTTGATTTGCTGAAGCATGAACCTGACAATTATCAGTTGAATATTAGACTTTTTCTGGAGCTCCACAGGGAACAGCCCAGTGGGTTTGACAGCATTTTTATTCAACATCTCAGCTTAAAAATGTATAATACTGTTCTGACACGGGCTCTTGTAGCAATAAGGAGTGGTGGTGCTTTTATGGTCACCTGTAATTTGACCTAGAATGTCTGAATGTTCAGAAAACTAAGTCCCAAATGCTGCATGAAAATTACATTCTAGGGCAAAAAAATGTATTGCTTTTAATAATTTCCCTGCTATTCTTGCTGGTTTGATCTGTGAGGCATTGAGGCTTTTTATTTCTTCATTTAGGAGATGACCATTCCATGGTGCCTGAAGAGGGCAGAGCTTGTGTTCAAGTGCGTCAAAGGTACAGGAGTGGAGCTCCAATGGGATCTGGGGGGCCAGTCCAGAGCAGGGACATGAACTCATTAAAGGGCTGGAGCAGCTCTGCTGGGAGGAAAGGCTGAGGGAATTGGGATTGTTCAGCCAGAGAAGAGAAGGCTTTGGGGTGACCTCATTGTGGTCTTCCAGTGCCTGAAGGGAGCCCACAGGAAGGATGGAGAGAGACTCTGGACAAGGGCCTGGAGTGACAGGACAAGGAGGAATGGCTTCACACTGACAGCAGGTTTAGGTTGGATATTAGGAAAAAATAGTCCTCATGACTCAGCATGGTTTTCTAAGTTGTTTTTTACTTTCTGTATTTTTGTGGGCTGCACGTAAATAGTTGAACCAGTCACTTTCTTTCAACCACCTGCTTGAGGAACCTTTTCTTAGAGTAATTGACCTTTAGTAGTTCACAATGGATATGTCATCTATATCATACACTTCTATTAAACAAGAATTTTTCTGAGCATCCTTATTTGCCACAAGAGGATTCCTGTGGCCTTTGGTAGTTCATTACTTGAGCAATAAATGAGTGCTGAGCTTTTTCCCTATAGAATCATCATAGAATTGTTTGAGTTGGAAGGCACCTTAAAGATTCCAACCCCCTGCCATGGGCAGGGACACCTGCCACTATCCCACATTGCTCCAAGCCCCATCCAGCCTGGCCTTGGACACTGCCAGGGATGGGGCAGCCACAGCTGCTCTGGGCAATGTGTGCCAGGGCCTCAGCACCCTCACAGGGAACAATTTCTTCCTCATATCCAACCTAAACCTGCTCTCTGTCAGTGTGAAGCCATTCCCCCCTGTCCTGTCACTCCAAGCCCCTGTCAAGAGTCTCTTTCCATCTTTCCTGTGGGCTCCCTTCAGGCACTGGGAGGCCACAGTGAGGTCACCCTGTTTCTCAGTGAAAGGAAGCCATGGAAAGAACTCCTGACACAATATTTGGAGAAACCCTCACTTGTGCTGTGTGTCACTGTGCTGCACAGGACTGATTATTCTGTCCTCTGTGTAGGTATTCTGCAGAACTCCTCATTAGATTTTTCTACATTTCATTCAGATTGCCCAAGTCTGATTTAAAGGCAGTTGAGGACATCCCTAATCAAGGCAGTTCAAACCCTACTTGTGTGTGAAAACTCCCTCACTGCCTGCTCATGCTGTAACTGCTGGGGAGTATTGCACAGTAATCCAGACAGTGGTTTTTTAGGTTTCATGATGGAAATGGCCTCATGGGATGGAGGAATTTCTCGGACTGTACAATTCCTGGTACCACAGGTAGGTGAAACCAAAGTCATATCCAACCTAGGGGACTGCTGGTAAAAAGTCACATCAGCAGATCTAGTTGTGATTTTTTTGCTATTGTCTGTCCCTTTTGAGTGAATTTAAAATAATCAATCTGGTTTTGTTTCCTTGCCTATAAAAGAGGAGTAAGGGTGGGTTTATATTTTTGAATACCCAGAAGAATTTCCTGAGAGGATGCTAAAATTTCAAACTGGGAAGTTCACCTTTACAAATGCTAAATGTATCAGCTGTGAAAAAGATACTTTTTTGCTGTTAATTACTCTGATGCCTAACCTTGAATTATATAACTTGAGTCATTTCTTAGTCATGTTGTTTAACAACGTGGAAAACTGCAATGCAGAAAGTTCAGTTGTGCTTCCACAAAAAAAAAATTAATTACTCCAGGTATTTGAAGTTAGTTCTAATTTAGATTCTGAAATTATTTAATTTGGAGTTTTGGCTGATCTTCAGAAACATGAAGATACCCAAAGATGGCCAGCACAAGGTTTGTTCTAAAAAGCAGTATAAATAGAGTTAGGAAAGGAGTAACATGTATTTCTTGACAAATTAGAAAGCTGCTGAGCAAGGAGGAAGCTGCATATAAATTCCAAGGTTGAATCTAGTCCTGAAATGTAGAGAGCAGGAGTCCTGTAGATAACAAGCAGCACTGTCCTGCTTGTGTTTGGCAGAAATAATCAATCCCTGGAACAAGGAATCTACTGGAAATGGTTATGTGGATATGGCATATAAATATACAGCCAGTATTTTTGGGTCAATCTTTTAACTGGATTCAGTAGAATTACAACATACAGTTTGAAAATTGTTTTTGTTGTCTTCTGAACAGCAGCAATTCTCTTAAATACCAAGAAACTAAGTTAAGAGAAACTTAATTCTTCGAAACTACAAAAAAGCCAAAGCTTACCTGTGTGTTGTTTTTTTTTCCCCAGACAATTTCTGAGGAAATGTTTTACCAGCTGAGTAACATGCTGCCACAGATCTTCAGAGTATCCTCCACACTGACTCTGACCTCCAAGCACTGATTTCTGTGGAGCACTAACCTGTATCCTATTGGCAGAGGGTGAGATTAATTCTGGACTAGGATGTCTCTTTCCTGTGGACTGATGACCCCAAAGTGGCATTTATTGCAATTTCAAGAATCGTGTTGTAATAAAAGATAAATGTTGTCTGTACTTGGCTGGTAGCACCTGATTTTTGCCTCTTGCTTTTTTTCAGCACAGGATTGATGATGAATTCCTCACCTTTATCTGAAAGACATTCCATATAACTTGTATGAAATCTACAGAAATATATAGGTAATTCTCATACATAGGTAGTAGCAATAACAATTTATGCTATGAACGGGGTCTTCTGGCTTCTACAAACATTTACTGAATTTTCTGAGTGACTTTTAAAATAATATGGAGCATGTCAGGTGTTTCCTTAGAATAACCAATGGAATTTGTCATAGTGACCACAGAATAAAATGTATTCCTGCCTCATTTTACAGCTACAAAATGAAAGACTTGAATCAAAAATTTACCCTGTTGCACTTTGTAGATTGTGGAAGTGTTTAAAAAAAATCTAATTAATATACACTTATGACAAAAATTAGAAATTTTAAAGTATTATTTCTTCCTTTTTTTTTTTCTTTTTTTACTATGTTTGCTTTCTGCTTTATTACCAGACTTCACATTGACAAGTTTATCATATGAACAACTTTATAGGAAGTGTTCTGGACCCTGTTAGACAGATAAAATTTGTTGCTTATTAATTATTAACATTTTAAGACTAATCAAAAATGCCAAGGAGACAGCTCAAGATGCAGCTACGAAATTTCTTGGGACAAACTTGCGTTCAGTGAAAAAAAGCCCAACCAAACCACCCCTGCATCCCAATGATGGGGGATAAGGGGGACACTGGGAACTGCTTTTCCCCCATCATGGACAATCTTGGAACTCAGCTGTGGACCCAGGAGCTGGAAGCAGCTCTTCCATGGCCACAGGGAAAGTCCTGTCTGGAACTGGGATTCTTGGGATTGCCAGAACCACGGGGCTCACAGCAAAGCAGCTGTGGGGATGAGGGCTCCAGGTGGTGGGATTTCCAAATCCACAGTTCTGCTGTGTGGGAATCACGGGGATCCTGGCAGACCTGGCTTGGAATCAGAAACCTCTTCCTCTGGACTGCTGAAATTCTGCACTGGAAACTGAAGAACCTGGAAGCCAATTAAAACCCAAATTATTTTCTGTCTTCATAGTGGTTTTTTAAAATGTTATTTAGCTTAATAAATATGAAGATTGAAAAGCTCTATTTTAGGGAAGCTGCATAATCTAAAATTCCCACAGAGAACCAAAGGAATATTCACCATTTCATGATTATTATAAAGTCACTATGTAATTAACAGACTCAGCTTAGTATTTTTATCAAGTCTTGCATGCTGCAGGAAGCTGTGTAAGTGACCCAGCAAACATCTCTTGCTGAACTGTCAAATACTTTCTTTTCCTCTGCCAGCAGCTTCTAAAGCAGAATCATTCAAATAACGTGACCTAATTTGGTCACGTTCTAGAAAAGAAGGATGTAAATTCCTCTAGAAGGAGCTGGATTAATCCTGTTACAGCTCATTTTACATTGCTGGCCTTAAACTGAAATCAAACTCTGGTCCCAGAAAAGCAACACCATTCTGTCTGGGAAAGGTGTGGTGGCAGAGCTATTCCTTTTTAGAAGTTGTAAGGTTTATCTGTGTATGAAAAAGATCTGTGTTACCTACTTATATTAGTTTTATGTTTTCCTTCAGTCAGTAGATCTACCAACATGGAACACCAACAATTCTTGAGCAAATATCTTGCTTACACTTCTAGACTCTTTGCTAATAAAAATTATGCCTGGTATTTTTGCCAAAGCATGAAGGCTCCATTTAATTTAGTAGCACTTGTGTGAAAGTGCCACTACTTTGTAGGAAAATAGCTCAGCTTTTCGGCTTTCATTTTTAAAATGTTTGTTTTCAGTCCTCAGCAGATTGCATCTAAACTTGTCATCAGAAGAACCAGTTGGTTTTTGATACTGAAATGAATCAACAAGCTCTAGTGATGAGGTTTTGGAAAGTCAAAGTGGAAGGAATGATATGGGAAAACTATTAATTCTGCTTGCTGAAGTGTGACCCTTGTAAATGCTGAATAAGCCTGCCAAAGGGAATATTTGTCTGGAGGATCCGTGAGAGAGGATTTAATATTCCCATTTTTCATACCTGTTCTCAAGGAGGGGGTGCTAACAGCAGAATTTTAGCTGTCTTTGGAGAAAAGCAGAATACAGAGATGGGCTGACCTAAGCTGTACTTTCTGTTTGGTCTGTGCCTGGCAACTGTAGAATACAGGCTGCAGTTTATGGTGTAAAGCTTTAGAAATTCTGTTTCAGTCATGAAAACCTATTCAAGATTAAGAGGAAAATGACTTAATGGGCATGAGGTTTTCTATTTGTATATGCAGTGCAGATTCCTTGGAAGGGTGACAGTATTTAATGCCTTGAAAATGTTGTGTAAAATTATACGCGTGGCTTGAATCGAATAAAAAAATCTTGCCGTGGGGAGAGGTGAGGAGCAAATGCCATTGTTCAGCTTTTTAAACTTGCTCATGGTGACCACTGTAAACTGCAGGTAGCCTGTACAGAGGCTGAGTTGAGGTTATTGCAAGGAAAATAAATGCTAAGAGTCTGGATTTGTCAAGGATATAACTTAGTGCCCTTTGCCTCTTGTCACCAACTCTGCGACCTGTGTCTGTTTGCTTCTGTGGGAACTGGTGACATACAGGAGGAGAAGAATGCAAGCAATTAAACACATGTACAGACCTTGTCCTGGCCAGCTGCCTCTACCCTGCTGCAATGCCAGAAATGTCACTGTTGGAAGGTGGCACTGCCCAGACAGGTGGGACTCATACCCAAGGTCCTTTCTTCTGCAATAGTTCACTCTGGACAGCAAAATCTTAACGATTAAAGAGTTATTTTATAACTTTTCCTGTTGTATGAGAGGTGAATGAAGCCACAGAAGGTGATTATGGAGAGGGGGTATAATGTAAAGGGGGAAATTATCATGGAATGGTTTGGGTTGGAAGGGGCTTTAAAGAACTTTCAGTTCCATCCTAGAGGATTGAAATTGCACGTTCTAACCCAGTTCTGTTATTTCTGTGAGCTTAAAAGTTGATCTGTTTATTGCATCTGTACCTCATTTTCCCCTCATTAGAGGAAAGTTTAATTTATGCTTGTGTAGTATTTTGAGCATTAGTCTTTCATGCCTCATTTACTGTTATTTTTTGCCAGTGCTATACCCAAAAATACAGAGCTATTCCCTGGTATTCACACCAGGTCAGCTGTGTAAAGAGATGCCTGTCCTCTTGTATCTTTGCTTCATGGGCCTCTCAGGACAAACCATCAGTGCTGAATAAAAATAAATTTATTACTTCATACTATATACTGGATGTGGTAGAAGTCAGTAGCAGCCACAGGACTGTTGTCCTATGGGACCACAGAATTAGAAGAATATGTTATTATTACGTATAAGGATAAACAGTTTTATTTCAGGTTGCATAAGTTGAAGAGCTTGATTTTATGATATAATAACATTTAAACACTAAGGTGTAATCTTATCCCAACATTTAGAAGCAAGCTCTTTTGAAGATAGTTCCTTGGAGGTTAGGCCAGATTCTGGGTAAAGAATGGTGGTTCATAGTTCTTTATTTTGTTTCCCACTTCTGTCAGAATAACCTGCAAAGGGAGAAAAACAAACTTCACCCTTTGTAATAAAGGCTCCAAAAGAGAAAAGCCATGGAAATGAGTCAACTTAGGATGTGAAGTCAGTGTTGCAAGCTCTGCCAAGTGAAGCTTGGAGAAGATGAGACAGCTTGAGCAAGCAAAACTTCCTCTGGGCATGCACTTTGCACATATTTTTTTAATTGGGAAATGGACTGTAGACTTCAGTTTGTGATGCTCAGTTCTGGTCTCATTGGCCAGTTCTCTGCTTTCAGAACAGACATAGAGTGGTATTTTCAACCAGCCCTGTGAAGGGCTGAGAAAAGGTGGAGAAATGTTCTCTGCTGGACTAATTATCAATACCCATAGGAAAAAAAGTCACTGAACAAAACAAGGTTATTGCGTCGTGTTTGTAACACATACAGAAATATTAAGTATCTAGTATCAAATATTCTATGTAATGTAGAAAAACCTCTTAAAATCAGTGCTAAATCATGCAAGCACACTGCATGGACCAACACACAATGATGTGCTGTATCCCACTTCTCAGAGGAGCCATGGTAGGTACTGGAATCTTCCTGATGGCTGTTGCAGTTCACAACTTCTTCTAAATCTTCACTGAGTCACTGAGAATGCAGCAAAAAATACCATGATAGAAAAGGCACCAACCTCGTGCAGTCTCTGGCCTGCATCCTGATTTTTATTTTGGCATTCACCCTTCTGCTCTGTGTGTTGCATTGTAGATTCAATGTCTATCAAGTTTGCTGAGTTACTCCAAAATTACAGAGATGTAACTGAGAGCAGAATTTGGCCTTGTGTGCCCTTCCAAGGGTGCTAAGTTTGAAGAGATACACACAGAGCAACACTGGCTAAGTGGCAACTGAAGGGGAATATGAAAACCATCTGTAAATATTTAAAGGATGCAAAGACTAAGGAGGAGGCGGGTTTGGTCTGCATGTTCCAGTAAGAGTTTCAACTTAACTAACAGGGATAAAGCTAACAAAGGAAAATAGGGAAGATTTAGAGAAGCAATATTTCTGAAAACTTAGAAATCAGTCTCATAGTGTACAAATATTTCTCTGAGAATGGAGTGATAGTCACTGTGTCATTTCCAAGATAACAGTAGGATACAGCTATGCCTTTGTAGTATAAAGTACTCCTAAGCTGCCTGGGAGATGGTAAGACAGGACTTCATGTCTGCCTTTCTGTTTGGTCAACAGAAATGGATTGATTTCTCCCTCCCTTTGTTCCATCTTTGGGAAGCACATGGATGACCACCTGGGTCCAGACAGATGTGTTCATTCTCAGTTGGCTTAATAAATTGATTGATTTTAAACCTGCAGAAAAGAGGATCCCATGGAGAAAACATGAGCCAGCAGTGTGCCCTGGTGGCCAAGAAGGCCAACGGCATCCTGGCCTGTATCAAGAATAGTGTGGCCAGCAGGAGCAGGGAGATCATTCTCCCCCTGTACCTGGCACTGGTGAGGCCACACCTTGAGTGCTGTGTCCAGTTCTGGCCCCTCAGTTTGGGAAGGACGTTGAGACACTTGAACCTGTTCAGAGGAGGCAGCGAGGCTGGTGAGGGGCTGGGAACACAAGCCCTGTGAGGAACCACTGAGGGAGCTGGGGGTGTTTAGCCTGGAGAAAAGGAGACTCAGGGGTGACCTCAGCACTCTCTACAACTTCCTGAAAGGTGGCTGTGCTCAGGTGGGGGTTGGTGTCTGTCTCCAGGCAGCAACGGACAGAACGAGAGGACACAGTCTCAAGCTGTGCCAAGGGAAATACAGGCTGGGTATTAAGAAAAGGTTTTTCACAGAACGAGTGATCAAGTTCTGGAATGGCCTGCCCAGGGAGGTGGTGGAGTCACCATCCCTGGATGTGTTTAAAAGAAGACTGGATGTGGCACTCGGTGCCATGGTTTAGTTGAGGTGTTAGGGCATGGGTTGGACTCGATGATCTTAAAGGTCTCTTCCAACCTTGTGATTCTGTGATTCTGTGAAAAACTACATTCCTTCAAGAGGTACCTTCCATGAAAGACAAAGCCTTGGGGGAAGAAATCCTTCAGTTAAATTAATTCAGGTTTAGATGAAGGGTATAGAGAATCATATGCTCCAAGGCACTATCACCTCTTTCCTAATGGGCATTGGCTCACTCTTAACAGTGCCAAATATCATTGGAGCGTCTTTGAGATCCAGTGGTTTCAACAGGAGTTCAAGGCCTTGGCCCCCAGGAAGGAACAGATCCTGTACATACCAATTTAGGAGTATCTTGAACTGGGGGGTTACCAGAGTCGAAGCTGGTTTGGTTGTCTCCCAAAAGTCTTATTTTAAACTCCTTAAACTGAACCATAACAGCTCCTGCCTGGCATAAATTATAATCCTCCAAAATGCTCTGTACTCTCTCATGCAAGTCATTTATAGTGACTGTTTCAACTCTGTTCCAAAGAGCAGTTTTAAATCCCAGCAGAAATAGCCTGACCCCACAAACAGGGGCTGCTTCCTTCCGCCCCTCCTCGTGTGTGCAGCACCCAAGTTATCCGAGTGCTCCGTGCCTATTCCCACAGCGGACATCCTGCCAGCACAGGCCAGGCAAGCCTCCCTTTTTGAGAAATGAATCTCTCTCCCCGCTCACCAATCAAAGGTGGAAATTGCAGCAGGTCACTGGCAGGAGCTTGGCCCCAAGCTTGACCAGCTACACAAGAGGATGTGAGTGCTTCTGTTGAGTAGTTGTTTGGAAACCGCTGCCTGACCACCAGTTGTTATCTTGGATGTGTTTTTAGCCATTTTGGGCACTTCTCCCTGCCCATTGGAAGTGGTTCTTTCTTTCAAGCAGTCCATAAATTATGACTAAGTCATGCAAACTGATGTTGCTACATGCAAAATGGCATACACCATATTTATATCTTACTTTTGCTTACAGTGGGAAATCTTTTGCTGCAAGAAGACAACATTTTCTAGTTTTTCTTCTCCCCATGTAGGTATTTATGGATGAGGAGAGTCAGGTCCTTTGCCTGGGTGTGACACCCAGCAGGTGAGTCAGCACCTCCTGATGGCTGAGAAGTGGTGTCCCCCGGGGTCTGCAATGGGACCAAGTCATTTTTGATGTCTTCATCAATGGCATGGACAGTAGGATCAATTGCACACTCAGCAAGTTTGCAGATGACACCAAGCTGAGGGTGCAGTGACACACCTGAAGGACAGGATGACCTGGACAAGCTCAAGAAGGGGCCCAACTCTGGGGGCCCAGCCCAGTAAGGATATGGAGCTGCTGGAGCCAGTGCAGAGGAGGGACACCAAGGCGATAGGAAGTTGCCCAGAGAGGCACAGGTTGCCCAGAGAGGTGGACGATGCCCCATCTCTGGAAACATTCAAGGTCAGGCTGGGCAGGGCTTGAGCAACCTGATCTGTTGAAGTTCTCCCTGCTCATTGCAGGGGGGTTGAGCTACGTGGCCTTTAAAGGTCACTTCCAGCCCAAATGATTTTATGATTCTATGAAAAAGGCATCAAGAATTTGGCAGGGCAGGCTCTGTACAATACATGGTGGATTCATGTCTTTTTTGTATTTTCTTCTTTTTACTTGTGATGCTGTCATGAGTAGCTCATAGAGAAGCATTGTGCCCACTGATAACTGGCCTGCTGGATCACCTACTTCTGCCTAATCCATCTTAATTTTTATAGTGGAGTCATACACAGCCAGACCTGGCAGACACTTAGAGAAACAAAGGATGGAAAACATAAAGCAGTCAAAGAGAGGTAAGGATGGGCCAAGCTGGAGTGGTGTAAGAGCCTTTAATTTCCTGTTTGTGTCAGGAACACTTTAATATAAATTACAGCAACCCAGAACCTATTAACGTGCACTTCTGTGGCCAGTCCTTAAACTGGCTCCTTGAGGTAGAGATTATTGTGTCATGAGCACCATTAACTCTCACAACGTTATTTCCATGAGAGGTTATTACACATTAAATTACAACATTCCCATGCATCCAGGCTTCTTGTTACAGTAGGAGAAATGGTGGGCTGGAGAAGACAGCTGGGTTTGCACGTGATCTATGTCAGTTTACTTAAGCAGAACCATTTTACTGCTGCTGGAGGAATGCAGCAAAAGGTCAGTGCTGAAACTCCACTAAAGTAAGCTGAGCACACATTCCATCTGCCAACATATGCTCACTCCTTGCTTGATCAAAAAGGAGATTTCAGAGCTCTGCTGCATGCTTGCCTTGACCCTGCTCCACACCGCCTGTCCAGTGGGCATCAGACAAACCGTTCTCTAATCCTGCTTGGAATATGCATTCTGCTGAAAGGATGCTTGGAATAGCTGCACAGCAGCAGCAGCAGCATAATCCTAAACTGGGCCCGTGGACAGGGAGAAGTGCAGGACAGCATGGAGGGGGATGTCAGGGGAAGTGTTACATGAAATGTATGGGTTTATTTCCTAGTCCTGTGCACCCATCACAACCTGACCCTGTCCAAATGAGACTCATCTTTGCAGGGGAAAAATAAAAGCAACATTGTCATTTAGCTCTGGCATTTTCTTTGCCTGTCTTCTTCAAATGTTTCATCTTATGGAGTCTGCCTGATCTGGTCAGTGTCAGAGGAGGAATTCTGTACTAACAACATGCACAAAAAGCTGCACCAACTTAACTGGGCTGTTAAAAATTGCAGAAGTGAAGCTCTTGTAGCTACAAGAGCTTTTGGCTGATTTAGAACATGCCCTCATAACATCACTTGATAAAAATAAGACTTGAGCTTTTTAATAGAACAAATTACTTAGGCTTTATATTTAACCACGGTCACTGTTAAAGCTATAACTGGTTTTCAGAATATTTTAGGAATCTGATCTTGATCTTCCATATGTTAAAAACCATCACAACAAATACCTTACACTGTGATTCCTGACGAAGAAATAACAAGGTGGCTGCAGCCTTAAACACCAAAAGTTTGCTTTGGACTCAGGTTTGCTATTGTTCAGAGTGACTACTGGAAATTATCATTTCAAGGCAAAGAAGGAGACAGCCTTGAACCAGAGAAACTCACAAACCTGTATGATTTTTGTAGAGAGGGTACTGATGTTCTAGTTACTTGCAGCCAGCTCTTCAACAGATCCCAGACTCCAGTGGGAAAAACACCACAAAATATTGAGGTCTCCTGGATGCACTGAAAGCAGAGAATATTTTGACACAGAGAGATGGGCTCCTTTCTGAAAACAGGACTCTCAGTCTTTAAAAATAATATGGAATGACCATTGTAATCAACCATATAAGAACAGCATTGACTCACTTCACATTGTCTTTAGGTTGTGCCTTAGGGAAAAGATTCAAGTCCATTTAAGTGTATTGTATAATTATGGATTATGAGGAAAACATCTAAAATCACACACAGAGAAATGTGAGTGTAAAAAGATGAGGCTAAAGAATGAGGTCTTTGCTGGCAGAAACCAAATTTTTTTTTTTAATGTTATATTTTACTATTGTATTTTACTATGTGTGATGACCACATATAATCAAATCACAATGAACAATAATTTGGAGAGTGGAAACAACATCATGCATGAATGCAGCAGGCATTTGAGGAAGAATCTATCACTACCCCCAGATTAGTTTATTTTCCCTAACCTGTAAGTCTGCAGTTGGCAACAATAAATTGTAGGAAAAGTTGATACAATGAGGGTAGGGCTGGCATCCAGCTGGCCCCTGAAAAGCTGGAATAATGGCTTGACAGGATTCTTGTGCAGCCTGGCATTAAAAAATGCAGAGCCTTGACCCTGGGAATACATTATTCCTGGCAATAGTCCAGGCTGGGCACTGACTGATTGGGCAGCAGCTTTGCTTTGAGAAGAGGCTGGGGATCATGGTGCAGAGAACTGAACCCAAATTCATAGTTGTGGTGAGGCAGGACAGCCACAGACTGGGCTGTATTAGCCCAAAGGTGGCCAGGAGGCCAAGGGGTGAGGGAAGGGATTATTTCCCAGCACATCTGGTGTGCTATGGTCAGTTTAGGGCAACCTAGCACAGGAGAGAAGTGAACAGATTGGAGGAAGTCCAGTAGAGAGCCCCAAGAATGCACAGGGAGCATGCTGAAGGTGTTCAAGGAAAGGCTGAAGGTGTTCTTCTGAAGGAAGAGGTGTTCTTCTGAAGAGGCTGAAGGATCAAGAGACTGCTAAGCTGTTTGGAGCATTTTTGACCAAACAGAAAAAAGCTTCTGTTTGCCTTGGGAAGATGCCTTATGAATAAGGTCCTGGCTATCATCAGGGAAGTAATTCTGTCATCCTTCTGTGGATAATTCAGAACATTGTGCCATAAATGCATCCCTTCTTCAAGCACAGAAGATGCCAACAGGGTGCAACCCTAAAAGCTCTCTGCAGGAACCTGCAGGTCTCGTAGAATGAACAGAGTGCAGTGGGAATGGGAAGAGGGTGGCAGAAGAGGAAAAGAGGAGATGTCAAAAACGGGGTCCTTTCTATGGAAATTAAACAACAAATCACAACTGCTTGCATGATGAATTACAATATTTAGACCTTCAAGTGTTGCCTGCCATGCAGGAGAAAAAAACCCAAACCTTGAAAAACTCAGGAAAAAGTTCAGATGACTGCACAAAAGGTTTCAGAATTCTCCTTTGAAATATGAGAGAGGATCCAGACCAATGGATGAAGAATTGACATACAAGAGAAACTACTCAACCAAGCTAATGGTGCACAACACAAGGAAGACACAATTACCTGGCAAATGACAGAAATTGCCTTTAACCTTCTATGATCATTACATCATTTAACCTGAATAGTTCTGTGGTCAGGAATCACACGAGGTCAGCTGGGCCACTGGACAGAATCTCATCACCAACAACAATAAAAACAAGGGGGTTTTTGCTTTCCTACTCAAAATGTTACTTAAATGTGGCATTCAGCATCCCTGTTCCTACTGTGTTGAGAAAACTCTGCATGAAACAAACAAACCAAATTAAATATGTCCCTTGTCATTCATCTCTTCTAATAAATAACACCAGGCAGCTCCATGTGGGGGTGGTGGCTGTCACTTCTGTTTTCTTCAGCTTGGCCTTTTACCCTTGGACTGCCTGTCCTTGTGGAGTGGGAACAGCTGAGGAGGTGATGAGAGAAGCAGTGTGGGCTGGTGGGCACAGTACCAGGTGGGAAGCCACAGGTTTGCCGTGGAGTCACCACTCCGTTTTCTGACAGTCATTCCCATTTCTGTGGGACATGGAGAGGGAGACCTGGCCAGCTCAGGAGAACAAAGACGGGCACATTTGACTGTCTCTGTGCTTGATATACCCTCTGCAGAGAATGAGTTCAGCATTAATAAGCAGTAAACCAAGATCTTTTTCCAAGCAAGCTAGCATCAACCTAGTCCTAAATCCTCCAGAGTTTCCTGTGGGAGCAGATCCTTTTTTCTACTTCCCTTGAAAAAGAAAATAGGAGGAAGCTGTTCTGTGATTTGTGCTTGTCTGTAAGAAAAACTCAGTGAGAGATTTCCCTGTAGAGAAATGGGAAGATAATCATTTGAGATTACTCTAAGTTGTTAAATTTACACGGTCTCCTGCCCTGGTGTGTCTGAGTGGCCTAACCAGGACCTTTGTGTGTGACAAAATGGAGGTTCCCTGTATATCTTGGCTTCCTCATGACTAGTGATGACAAACCATGTTTGAGCAGTTCTTGTACATGCTGTAGGAGTCAGCAGCTGCAATCAGGGGATAGTTTTGGGTCAGAAGTTTGCTTGCTTCAGCCTCCAAGAGCCCATCAGCTGCCAAGGTTCTTAGGCAAGGTTGCTGTCTGTTGTCCTGTTTATTCATTCTGGAGATTGGTATGACAACAAATCTGCCTCTCTGTCGGGTAATGGGAAGAGAAAAAACAAATACAGTGTTCTTTTTGTCATCCTCCTGCTACCAGAGCTCAGGCTTTCTGCTGATTAATCATCTATTTTTTGGTCCTATCCAAATTAGCCTTGATGCCAACGACACCCTCTTCAGTGTTACCAGTTCTACAGTTTGGTGGGGTCCTTGAGTGCCAATACAGCCCTGCAACCCTTGCTCCATTATTTTTTTTTCTGCTGCTTTTAGATTGTGATTCATATTTCATTCATAACAGTCCTGTATCTGTGTTACAAATCTCTCCACGCTGGCCAGCAAACCCCATTAACCTAAAGATGATCAGAGGGGGCTCTATGGTCATACTTAGGCTTACAGATTTTTATGCAACTTGCCCAGAGTCTGCAACACCTGCCCTGCCACAACAGGCAGATTTATCACCTGGAAATATCACTTCTCCACTGTCCACCACCAGCTTGGGTCTTTGCAGGCAAGGTGAACAATTTTAGTCCGTCCTTCTGTGTTTGGATGAGGGATTGCTCTTTCCAGGCCTTAAAATAGGGAGAGACTTTTAACAGATTTGAAAATGGAACTCAGGACCCTAAGTCATCACACATTTTTTGAAAGACTTGCTCTGCATCCATATCATGTTACTGCTCAGCTGCAGGACTTTTCTTAGACTATCTGAAAGTGGATCTGAACTGCTGTGCTCCAAAGAGGGGTTATTTTAATATTGTGCTGAAATACTGACAAGGAAAACTTGTTGCTTTAGTTATGCAGCAAGCACTGTCACCCCAGGTCTTAAGAGTTTGAGTAAGCAGAGTTTGATTGCTGAAGTAAATTGTTACCATTTGGAGTTCACAGGGTTTATTTTACTGCAAATGCTATAGGTATCTCCCTTCCAAATTTCACTGGGTACATGAAGCCAGGAAAACATGCTACCTGAAAATCAGAAGGTTACAGCATGTTTTCTGGAAACAGTCACTTCATGGGCCAAGAGGACAAGTTTAAGCAGAATGAGACATCTTTTAGAGTAAACAAGGCTTGCCTAATTGAATCAGAAGCTCAAGAATTTACATGGCAGTTCAGATGCTAATACACAGAAACTCAGCAACCTGCTGGCCACAGATCCAGCTGGAGAATGGTTCAAGACTCATTTCAACTCTGATGCAGAATTGCTGAGCAGTACAAGACTGCAGAATGCATTTCATCTCCCAGCTGCACACACTTGATCTGGGGCCGGACACCAGGACTCCTGATCTTAAGAGGACCAGGTGTCCCAGTGAAATCACAAATTTTAGCTATTTGGTTTGGTTTATAGATCAGCCAAGAAAAGTCCTGATTTTTTGCAAGCAAGTAATCTGTGTACCCTTTCATACAAAATGCTGTCAGATGGACTTGCTCAGCAGGAAACTGCTGAAGCAAGGCTGTCTCACCACGGTCCTCAGCAGTCACTTTCCTGCTGGATTGACTAAAAGACAAAGCAATGCATCCCATAGAATTGTCAGAAAATATCTTTGTTTGTTTGTTTTGTGTCTGACCATTTGGTTTTACTTCTAGGATCAAGGATACTGGGATGAGACACGGTGCATCCTACAAAGTGTTCCTTTAACTTGTGCCACCAGGACACCTTGTGGGGAATCCACAGTGGCAGGTGTGACAGCAAAAGTTAGAGGAGCTCATTTAGCCCATGGTTTGTCTTTGCTCTGTGAAACCTGATAAATGAGACATAAAGATGCAAAGATGATTAAAGCTGAGGATGGAAATCCAGCTCTGCTCCCATTACACTTGAAAAGTTCTTTAGGGGGAAAAATAAACAGGAAAGAAAATACATGTTTTCACAGACAGTAATGGCTCTGAGATCAGGCAGTGTTGCCAGGAGTTACATGCACTGGGAATGGGCAAGTTTGAGACTGCAGCATAAGAAAAACTGGGAAATCAGTGCTCTGTGCTTGTAACAGGGACCCTAGGCTTTATTTCCAGTGATGCTGGCCTCTCATGAAGACTGCAGCTATGATAAGAGGGTGTAAAATACTAGTATTATTCTTTCCTAAAAATGATATGTGTGCTTTACATAGATGAAAAAATCATCAGATAAAGTAGAAAACAGGAGAGAAAAGGATCTGAGGATTTCCTTTGTCAACAAAAGATTTCCTTCTTTTGGCAATCACCCCAAGCCTGCTAGAGTTAGGGAGTGTTTGAACAAGGCTCTCAGGCACAGCCTGGGATTGTTGGGGTGTCCTGTGCAGAGCCAGGCGTTGGACTTGCATGATCCTAGTGGGTCCATTCCAGCTCAGGTTATTCTGTGATTCTGTGATAGTCCAAGTTCAGCTTCAGCAAAGGCACAGAGACCTTGAAATGTCACCTGGCACAAGGCAGGGCCTAGCCCGGTGGTTCTCAATTATTTTATAGCTGAGCCTATCTCCTGAGAGCAGTCAATATTGACATACATCACTGACTCTGGATGTTCACCTGCCTCAGGGCTGCCAGGGGCTCCCCTTCACCTCACGGGGCTCGTGCTGGGGGCCTGCAGTGTCCCAGGCCTTGTATTACACCTCTGCTAGTGTGAAACTCTGTCACACTGGGTGTGCTCAGTTTCCTTATGCTTCCAGGTACTGTCCTCATTAGCAGGCTTCTCAAATGACACAGAAGATGCAAGGTCCGTTCTATGAGAAGCTGACAGACATATTGACAAAAGTGTTTGTATAAATGTCAGCTGTTTTCCTCTGACTTATGTCTTGATAAGTTCTGCGAAAGTAATTGAGGTAAAAGTCTAATCTATCCAACTCCAAAGGAGCTGAAACAGCATCAGTGAAAAATGAGGGGAAACAATTAAGACAGTCTGAGCAAACAGAAGGGAGGCAAATTAAGATGGTCATAAGTTATAAAAATAATGAGTATTTGGGCTTGAGGAAAGGAGACAGTGAAACACTGGGAAGCTGCGGCCATCTCACTTTTTCCTCATCTTTAACACATCACCTAAGTTCTCGTCTTGCTCCTACAAATACAATTCTCCCCCTGGAGGAGGCACACACCCTCCCCAGGGTGTGGGGATCACTTGGATGCGATCACTTGGAAGTCACCTCAGTGAAAAACAGGAAGGCCTAATGTTCCCAGATACGTGTCACTGCAAGATCAATGCTCCAGCCTGTGTGCCCTGCTCAGCAGAATTCCCACTGGGATAAAACCTGCAGGAGCTGGGGCTTCTGTCCCTGCAGCATGACTTACCTCTCCTTAGCCAGCCAGCAGCACTCCCTGCAGAGGTACAGACAGAGGTTAGCACATGAGTCACTCAGTAAGAGGTGTCTTGGCTTTGCAGGGTGTGCACAAAAAGAGTTGTGGCCACCTCAAGCCGATTGTCCCTGAGTATCGAGGTGCCCCGACAAGCACCCGCCGATCGTGCCACCAAGGAAGTGACTGCAAACCTCTCATTGCTCACTGATGAGGTCCAGAACTGTTTTTACACCTTCTCTAAATAAGGAAGCTGCCTGTGAGGCCTCTGACTCCCTGACCAATTTGACTCCTTTGCTTCCCACAGCCAATGAAATCCCACTCCTGCCTCCAGTCTTGGGTGACAGCACTCCCACCTCAGCAGGCAGGGAGGATGCAGGTTTGTGTTACAGCCCTGGCAGCCTCACCTTGGGCAGGCTGTTGATGTCAGAGTGATGATGTGGGCAGGGACAGCCCCTGCACTATAAAGATGGCTCAGTCAAATATAACGGAGGCTGCCCAGCGGGAAGCAGGATCTACAAACCATGGTCCCCACCAGTTGGAGTCCTGCTGGCCTGTCTCTGCTCCCAACCCAACTGCTATCAGGCTTTAGTTTCAGGTCAGCAAGCTCTATTTGCTTTCCAAAAATAAGCCTCTGCCGCCATGCTGAAGGGAGAAAAACAAGAAGGGTGGTATTTTTAGGGCCATTAATTCTGACCACGTGCCCAGGAGGTGAACCGGATGGCCACGGCACAAAGACTTCTCATCACTATGTCCTGCGACGCCAGCGCTCACCAGACGTTGCCTGTGTTCCTTCTCCTGGGTTTGCTAGCCGGGATCGCTGCCACACACCCAGTTGTAAGCAGAACTAATGGCACATTGCTGGAGAGAGGATGGCAATCTCTGCTGTCCAGGTCCATGGCTGGGATGTCAGGGGAGAAGGCAGATGTGAACTGGGAGAGTGACTATTTGCTAGGAATCAAGAGGCAGCGGAGGCTTTACTGCAACGTGGGCATCGGGTTTCACCTTCAAATCCTCCCAGACGGAAGGATAAGCGGAGTTCACAATGAAAACCAATACAGTGAGTTGCATCCAGAAATGAAATAGAATAGATGTCACTTAATTGCTGTGAACTCTAGTAATTACCCTTCACAGAGTGCAAATGTTATGACTTGATATTATTAATCTGTGCTACATCTGTTGCCTTTTAAAGTGTCTGGGATCAATAAACACGAGAACCCTTCAGGCTGAAATGTAGCACAAAATGCTTAGACAAATTTAGATAGAATTTATTTTTACCTGCTTTGCTCCACAGATGAGAAAAGACAAACCAGGTTGAAACCTGACTCTCTGCTGCATTTTCCTGCTTCTCACGTTCTCATTTGCCTTTTGAATCCGGGAGGTTTTTGCTGAGTCCAGAGTGCCAAAGCATGATTCTTGACTCCCAGCTGACCAGTGTTTTTGGAACACTCTGTGTGCCCCATGGAAGAGTTTGCTGGTCCTGGTTTGTTCATTCTTGTGGGTGCTGTTCTGTTACCCTAAGAATTAAGGAAAGCATTAATCATGTGGATTTGAATTTCCTGTAGAGGGCAGTTGCTAAAATCTTTTGCAGCAGATGTCATGTGAGACTTCAAAATGCAAGCCACACTTCTTTAAGGCTCAGTAAAAAACCTTTTGTAAGTATAGCATATTACATAAAAATAATTTTCTTATTGAAAAGATCCAGAGTTTGACAGATCAAAAGAGTTTCATAGAGCAAAAAGCTTATACAGAATGTGATTACAATTCTAGAATAATTATTTTCAAATCCTGTGACACGTAGAAAAACCCAAGATCTTCTCTGTGTATATTTATTTTGCTGGATTATGGACATAATTCTACAAAGAATATACGACAAGTTTGTTAGGGTTTAAAAAAAATTATATCTGAATTGCCTTCCATTAACTCTAGATTCTGTGATAACACTCCTATTAAACTTCATGTTTTTCAGGTCTCTTTGAAATATCCACTGTAGAAAGAGGTGTTGTAAGTCTGCTTGGTGTGAAAAGTGCTCTCTTCATTGCAATGAACAGCAAAGGCAGGTTGTATGGGACGGTAAGTACAAGTGCAAGTAGTTTTTCACAGCTTAAACAAAAAAGGTTTTGAAATGGTTTGTTTTGGTTCAGCATTTTGCTTTGTTTGTTTGGGTTTAGTTTGTTTTGGCTTTGTTTGTTTCAGTCTTTTCCTTATGGAAATCTCTGATTACAAGCAGAGAAAATAGCCCTGGTGTTACAGGGAGCCTGCCCAGCCTGCTGTCATCAGTGCTATTTAATGCAACGAGCAGCGTGCTGTTACAGATCTGGGATTTTAAAGCTTTCCTGTAAGACTGTACAGGGGACACCTTAGGAAAATGAACATATTCTGCAAGTAGTACAAATTAATTAGATGGCTTCTTCTAAAGTCACAGGGCTGCAAACACCTTGTAGCAAAGCTGAGCCCCATTGATTCCATCCTGCATTGCATTGTGTGTAGGACAGGCACAATTATAGCTATTTCCAACAGCTACCCTTAGTAAAGTAATGACCACATGTTCCTTCCTACCAAAAACAACCACACCATCAAGAATAAATAGGAAGTCTACCCTACAAGGTCAACATGTGTGGCTGGGGTTATTTTAATGATCAGTTTTGTGAGATCAGTTGCAATGGGTGAGAAAATAATAGTAACTATTAACAATGGTATGCAAATCATACTGAAACACCATCATCCTCATCTAGATGATTTGCTGTCTAAACGCAGGTTGCCCTCTGAGATGTGAGCAACACACCTCCAGTCTCAACATCCAGCAGAAAAAGTGCTTGTTAGGAGGTGCATTTGAAAGAGGCTGGCTCTGGGCAATAGGCAAAATCAGCCCATCTCAAAGTAATGAATGGCACTAGTTGTATCAATCTCTTTTGTCAAGGAACAACACCGTCCTTTCCTTTGGAGCACCTGTAATTTCAACAAAGCATTGCAGTTGTTTAAAATAATGCCAAATGTTGTGAGGGAACTGTAGCCATTACTAATCTGACTGGTTCCTTCTCACACTCATAATGACAGTAGGACACTTTAAGGTCCTACTTCAGGAATATTCTTTCAATCACAAGTGATCACAAGCACCTAAAAAGTGCCACAAGTCCAACTGCTTTACTTAGCTGTGTCTTTCTAAAGAAGTGCAGGGTCTGGCTTCAGAAATCCCTTTGATTTTTGCCCCCACTTTCAATACAGTTTTGTTTATCTTCAAAGACACTTTCAAAAGCTGTAAGAGATGTGCATTTTCCCTTGCACAGCACAATGCCTTAAGTTAAGCTCTTACAGGCTTTGGGTGGTGTTACCATGCAGATGCCCAAATAGAACTGCATTGGTGGCATCTCGTGTGCTAGACGTTTGAAGTCAGAGAATTATTCTGCTTTCTCTTTTAATTTTCTGTGCTTGTCTCCTGCTTGTCCTTGCGCCTCCTCTCCCAGATAACTCCCTCTCTTTGGATTTTTATGTTTTGACATGGAGGAAATTAAAACTATTTTCCCAGCTTAGAAGTGGCTGCATAGTTAAATATTACTAATGGTTTAAGAAAGAAAAGATTTATTGCTAATCAAATCTATTATTCAAGAAAGTGGTTGTCCCTGGACACTGCTGTTTGGAAAAGCTCTGAAGGTTTCAACAGCCAGCATGTAATTTTTTTTATAAATTAAAGAAATTCTGACAGAGGGGAGGTCTTAAATAAAACTCTTGTTTGGGCAAAAGGGTGCGATGCTGACAGAAATCATTACTTGAAATAAAATTAAGAAATCCATGATTTATAATGAATTAACTCAATCTGCCACAGGAAATACACGGTCCATTATCTGGACAGGTGGCATCTGAGTTCATCTGACACCAAATTAGCACTGAGGAGGGAGATTTATTGTTGGCCGCAGTGGCTGCGGCACCACCTGTCGCACACTGCAGCGAGCCCTGGTGTAAAAACGCGAGGAAGAAAAATGACCTGGGCCTTGGTGGAATATTGATTGTACCTGATTTGTATCCCCACCCCCTCTCCTTGCTGTTCCTTAGGCTGTTTTCCAAGATGAGTGCAAATTCAAGGAAACCTTGCTGCCCAATAACTACAACGCGTATGAATCCAATGCTCACCGTGGCGCTTACATAGCCCTGAGCAAACACGGCAGGGTCAAGAGAGGGAGCAAGGTTTCTCCTGCCATGACAGTGACCCACTTCCTACCAAGAATATGAGCACCAGCAGAACAGAAGATTAAATCCCAGGACAAACTGTTTCATTTTGCACATGGGGAATAATCTCCCAGGTAAAGTATTTATACTGGTCATTGAAAAAAAAAAAAAAAGAAATCTCTATATGTATGTGTATATTTGGATAAAAATATTTGTACTAGATTAATCACATAGCATATGTAATACAATGCTGCTTCTCTTCTACTCTGTACAAATTTTACATGGCTGTGTGCCTCCTTTGGTGCTGTACAGAGAAAACTGCAAGCTGGAGTGCAAAGGAAGTTTTTGGAAGACTTGGAATGGCTGTGGGCAACCATCTAATCAATCATAGGTGATTTACTAATTATTATTTACCTCAGATAATAACCTCTTGTAGTGAGCTGTTTACATGTCATGGGCCAAATCACCAGATGATTTTGCTTCACCAGAGCTTCAGGCAGTTCACTCCATCTGAATATCTGCCTGCACCCCCCCACCTCTACAGACTGTGTCCTGTCCTGTAAAGTCCTCAACCTGACTTTTGATCATTAAGGTGCCAGTTCCACAACTGTTTCTACAGAAGTAAACTGTCTGTTCCCGGAGCCCCTCTGTCTCTGAAGGGATTCTCCAGGGTTTCTTCACATGGACTGGTTGGCAAAATGAAGACCTACAATCAATTTCCCATAGGAAGAGCCGCAGGATAAATCATAGATGGGTCCCAAATGCAAAACTGACTTGGAGCTGAGGATTTTGAATGGCATTTTGTGAGCTTAGTTTAGACTTACGTCCAATATAGATGTGTACATCTTTAATACTAATTTTGTATATATATAGACATGGGATGGGTGAGTGTGCATCTATGTAATTACATACTTTTAATTAATCAATCATCCCAGTCTCCTGATGCCCAGGTGCCTTTATATAAAAGAAAAGAAATATTTAAAGGCACTCTATTTCATTTAGCCTGAATGTTGTTGATCTGTAAGAACTAGAACTGTGGGATGCATTTTATAAAATGTAAGAAATTCATGGAAGCTTCCAGCAAAGGGTTAATTTAGAAAACTCTGTGTTGAATTTTCACTGTCTTAAGTATATTTGGTTCTTCTCTATAATACCTCCCTGAGATATGAAGGACAGAGAAAGGAGGCTACACAAGCATACCTTCCCATGTTGGGACAGAGGAATTCATGTCATAATTCCAATTTCTGTCACTCGCAAAGCATCAGTTTCAAAGACAACACAGCAAGCTGTATGAAACACTTTTCAAAGCTCTGCTAGAAGCTGTACAAATGGCACATAACCTTGCCTTGCTATTTTGACAACCCTTTTCCAGATCACCAATGAAGCTGCATTCTCTGTGCCTTTGAAAGAGTATTTTAAGAGGCCCTAAGTCAATAGTCACTATAAATGTCAGTTACCAGAAGCCTTGGGATTCCTGCATTGGTGGCATGCTCCTAAATTTGAAACTAGATTCAGTGCAATGTCAGAGCATGAGCATTTTCAGCATAGATGGACCATGCTGCTGCAGAACTGAATATTTGAGTGCAAGATTATCTTCCACGTCCAGCCAAAATGGGGCTATGTCCAGCCTTGACATGCCATTCTATTTGCAGGGGCTGTCTATTCGTGATAAATTTGAGCCTTCTGACATGCATGAGAGACACTGTCAGGGCCAGATCCTCAGCTGGAGTAAATCAGCCCAGGAAAACTATCAGTTTATAGCTGCAGAAGATTTGGCCTCAAGGACATACCCAGAAGGATGTACCCACTGCCACCATTCCCAAGAAACTGTCAAGGCAATTGTTTTGTGAACAAGATACAGTTTTCCAGCATCCCTAGTGTGACTTATACTTGAATTTATCTGGTTCAAATGTAAGTGATGATTTCAGCATAAATGAAGAGAAAAAAGAGTGGAATGCTGCTCACAGTACAGGAATGGGATACTTTGGAGGATGCTTTGGAAGGAAAGGAGTTGAAAGGAATTGCTCTTCATTTTCTGGTCTTGCAGTATTTCAGAAAGAAGACAAGAAGACACACTTTGTTCCCCCACAACATGTGCAGCAGTTTGCTTTGGAAAAATGTGCATTTGAAGTGAAAAATCAGGATGTTTTGAGTAGGGAGAGAGTGGGACAAAGAAAAGTTTGGAGGGTATCGGGCAGTACATTGACCTAGAGTCCCTAGAGGTACAGACAGCTGTGCTGAAATACATTAGCTGGCAACCTGTATCCTGGTGTTATATTCCTAATTGCCTTTGAAATTAAGTTGGAAGAAGTATGGAAGAGTCCAGGGATGTAGAAGGAAACAGAGTTCAAATGCTGGCATACAAGTTTGTTTCTGATCACAGCTTAATCCAGCACCCTTATGACAGGATAAAGTCTGTTCCCTCTTAAACCAGGGCAGCCTAGAGAAAGTGATTGTTGCCAGGACTGGTAAGCATTGGGACAGCTGGCACAAAAGGGGGGAATCAGACTCACTGGCTTCATTTTGCACACACTGGTCAAGCGAGGACAACCTGTAGGTCAGGTCAAAAGAAGTCAGGACAAAAGGAAATGGCCTCAAGCTGTGCCAGGGGAGGTTCATGTTAGACATCAGGAAGAATTTCTTCACTGAAAGGGGTGGTCAGGCATTGGAACAGGCTGCCCAGAGAGGTGGTGGAGTCACCATCCCTGGAAGTGTTCAGAAAATTACTGGATGTGTCTCTGGTCTGGTTGACAAGGTGGAGATTTGTCAAGGTTGGACTTGATGATCTTGGAAGTGTTTTCCAACCTCAGTCATTCTGTGATTCTATAAATCTGTTCAGTCACAGCCTGCTAGGCTGAGACTGTTCTTATGAACTGCAGACCCTTTTGGATGCAGTTTTGGTGGGCATTTGGAAAGCCCCATCAGTCACTCTGCTGAGTTACTCTTTACATCATTGCTTTTTTCCTCATTACACCTCAATGCCAGCCACATCAACATGGAAATCACAGCTGAAATCAAAGAAGGGTATGTGACTACATAAAGAAAACTAATGAAACTAAAGGGATTTCCCAAATCAAGGCCAAATTAGGAACTTCAAAACATATCTCATCTCAAGTGTGCATTAATAGGGGTCATACCATGGGCTGAGCTTTAAAAGCATTGCTGAGAATGCTCCATACCAGCCTGTCATGCCCACATTTTACACATGGGATTCTCCTGTGGAGTTGATGCCTACTTTTACAGTTTCTCCTTCCTCAGGCAAACCCCATAACATTCTAAGACTTAATCCACCCCTGTTAGAAAGCGGATTTGGCTGGAACTGAATCATGTTCTTAAATAAATTTATTTTTCCCAGACATGCAGAGACATAGGCACATGCACAGTGGAAAAGCAGAGTAATATTTGTATACCTCACTAACTATTTCAATTCCAAGATTTTATTTTGCACAGTAAAATGGTGCCAAAGTTCTCAGATTACTTTTTTTCACTAAAATATACCTCATATTCTGACTCAATATGGACTCACAATTGAGACTGTAAATTTGCAAGAAACACAAAACTGTCTAATCAATTGTTTGTGAAATTGCTTCTATTTTTATATGTATGTGCTGCGCACAATAGTTTAATGTATTCATAAAATAAAATTTTATACATTTTTGGTAGTGTTTTGACTCTAAATCCCTCTTAACATTTGTTTTTTCCCTTGATTTGGAAATGCTGTGCTAACTCCTTCTCTGAATCTAGTTTTTATTCACCTCTAGAGCCAGAGTATGTATTGATACACTTCAAATTTTTGTAGACCTTTGTGTAATTCAGATTTCTTGCCAGGGAAGTGTTCAGGTGTCCTGGGAGGCATGGGCACTTCCCATCCTCCCTTCCCACTCCATGCTCTCAGCTTGGAGGATGAAAAATCTCCCAGGAATTTTGGGGACAAGAGATGATGGATAAGCCTCACATCCCTGTGAAAAATAGGAAACATTTTGCTGAATTTACCTCATTTTCTGCTTCCTCACAGGTAATTTGAAACTTAATAATGTCTCCGTTTCTATGGAGACATTTAGAAGGGAAAGGACTGTTGGAGGGCTTGAATCCAACCTCTTAGATGAGTGCAGGACCAACTTCAAAGCTAGGGGAAGATGTATCAGGAAGAATCCCATCTACCCATCTCCTGCAATAGCCCCTTCAACAGCTTCATGATTCATTAGGCTCTGGTTGAAACTCTGGATAGCAACTCAAAGGGGATCAAACACAGACAGGTGTCCCAAAAGGATCACCAGAGCAGCCCATGCTTTGCTGAGAGTCTAAGAGGGATTGTCATCTTCTTTAGGGTCTTGACACAAGACACATTAGTCCTGTCCATTGACAGAAAATGTCCCTCCTGCTGGAGTTAACTCTTACCAACACACATGGCTGCAGAAATCATCTGAAGGATTCACTACCATGAAGGGAGAAATAAAAAGGAAAAAAGAAGGCTTTCTGATAACTCACATGTATAGGATAAGCTGAGCTGCAGGTACACAAAGCTCAGTGGGAGACATATTTCCATGAACTGTGTGGCTTCAGTGCAGCCTGAGACAATGTTCAGAGCACAGGGCAGCACCAGTGCCAGTGCTGGGATCCAGAACCAGCCCCTGTGCTGGGCTGAGCCCCCAGCGTGGGCAGCAGGGCAGGGGGGATTCTGCCCCACTCTGCTGAGCCCCCCTGCAGGGCTGCATCCAGCCCTGGGCCCAGCACAGGAAGGACAGGGAGCTGCTGGAGCCAGGCCAGAGCAGGGACACCAAGGGGATCAGAGGCATGGAGCAGCTCTGCTGGGAGGAAAGGCTGAGGGAATTGGGATTGTTCAGCCTGGAGAGGAGAAGGCTTTGGGGTGACCTCATTGTGGCCTTGCAGTGCTCAAAGGAACCCAGAGGAAAGATGGAAAGAGACTCTGGACAAGGGCCTGGAGTGACAGGACAGGTGGGAATGGCTTCAAACTGACAGAGAGGAGGTTTAGATTGGATATTAGGAAGAAATTGCTCCCTGTGAGGGTGGGGAGGCCCTGGCATGGGGTCCCCAGAGAAGCTGTGGCTGTCCCATCCCTGGAGGTCTTCAAGATTGGATGGGGCTTTGAGCAACCTGGGGTAAGTATTGGCCATCTAATTAAAGATATGCTTATAAAAGGAAATAAACAGCCTCACATCTCTTTTGCATTGGTTTTTTGAGGTTTTTTTTGATTTGTTTTACTTTTGGCATTTGCTGAAGCCACCCTGCTCTGCATCAATTTGAGCAATGGAGGAGACAATTAGGTCCCAGATATTTAACTACAGGTGACTTTGTTCCTTCAAAAAATGGCCCAACTGCAAACTCTTGTGCTCTGTGTTTGGAATCACAACGACTTGCAGAAGCCAAGAGGACATTTGGTTTCCTTGTCAGAACCCAAGATTAAAAGAGGAAGTAAGACTCTCTTCCAGCTGCTGGACAACTGAGGAGGAGACTCAGGCTCAGATAAAACACTGGGAATCTAGGTTTAATATATGTAATGCAAACTGGAATTGCAGTGAACTGCAGTGAGCAATCCTGGCTAAGGAAATAGCTGTCATTGGAGAAAAAAATGATAAAAACAAACAACCAAGTATGCAGCCACAAACAGAGATTTTTTTTTTTCTCTCCAGTCAAGCTCTGCATCCAGCTCAGTCCAAAAGCATGTTTGTTTTGGAAGCCATAGGCTGCTGAAAAGTGCTTGGCCAAAATCCAAGGGGCCAATAAGTCCAGATGAGCTGAACGAGCTGTGTTCTTGGATCATGAGATATGAATATATTATTCAGTCCTGGATCTCATAAGTACATATAACTGTTGGTTATTTTTTGTCACAGGGTGTGGACTAAAATGCCTTGATTAGGACTATTTTTTTCTCCCTCACAATTAATTGTTTACAACTCACAATTTTATTGTATGCTTTCATGAACCATAGCTGACAGCTCTGGAATAGCTTCTCCAAAGACAATGAGACCACATCAACTTACGTCAAACAAGAAATCATTAGGGATGATATCTAAAACAACACAGTTTATAATCACATTTGTTTCAGGGCACTCTGGAGAATAGCTTCCTTTCCTTTTTTTTTAATGAGAAATGATCCATCCTGACTCATTCCAGTTGGCTGGAGCCAACTGGAATGCTTTTTTCCTGGAGTTACTTTGCCTATGACCTGAGCCCAGGACTCACTGGTCCAGCACAAATCTTCCAGCTTATTGAAGAAGTAATAAAACAAAATGATGCAAAAACCCAAAAAAGGGAATTATGCTAATCAGCATAGGTGCCACTTAGTGAGATCAGGGGCACTTCAACAACCTCAGTTATCCAGTGAGGGACAAGCCAGTTTACATTTAACACAGGGTCAAAACACAGGTGGAATGGCTTCAAAGTCGCAGAGAGCAGGTTTAGATGGGATATGTGGAAGAAATTGTTCCCTGTGAGGGTGGGGAGGCCCTGGCACAGGGTGCCCAGAGAAGCTGTGGCTGCCCCATCCCTGGCAGTGTCCAAAGCCAGGTTGGATGGGGCTCTGAGCAACCTGGGATAGTGGAAGGTGTCCCTGCCCATGGCAGTGGGACTGGAATGAGATGGGCTGTGAGGTCCCTTCCAACCCAAACCACTCTATGATTCTATGATGACAGTGATTTTGCAAAGGCAATGACTACTGAAACAGAAACTGTGGGGAAGTGGGTATGTATGGGGCATGTCTGCGTGTCATTTTCTGTAATCTTGAGCAAATCTGCAGACCTGTTTGCACATTTTTAAGAGAGACTTGCAGATTTCAAAATAAAAAGCTAATCTCCAATGGAATTTTTTTCCTACACCCCTATAACAATCAACATGCAGGTCCACATGAGTGACTGGAATTTCTTGTGTATGACATTTCTTACATATGTTTGCATTCTGCACAACCTCAGTTCATGCTGAGATGGTCATCAGCTGGTCATGCAGGTGGTACCTTGCATTCATTTCCATTCTTCCACCAGAAGTGGAGACTGCAGGAGAAATCAACCATGGAGCAAAAGGTCAAGAAGTGAGACCAGTGTCAAAGAGACATAGTCACGTTCAGGGCAGGCAGATGGGCTAACCAGCCTCTGGCATGTAAGAAAGTTCATTTGGCATGATGGAAAGGATAATAAAGAAGATTTTTTTAAATTAAAAAAAAAACGTATTAAGTTGCATCTCTAGGTTTTTAAAAAATTGTCAGCGAAGAAATCTCTTTGCTTTTGGAGAACTGAGCAGTTTGATGAGAGTCCAGAACTTCAATAAAGATGACAAAAACAGGCTGATTGACTTATTTGAAAGAGAATGCATTTCCCAACCATCTCTGGCATGGCACCAGCTTGTGACAGCTGTGAAAATGGCCAAAGATCAGTAGGGCCCAGGTGCAGGATCAGTGTCCCAGCAGCTGATGAACCTTTGCACAATGTGACTCTCAAGTTCCTCCTTACCAGCAATGTGGCAGGCTGAGAAAGCAACATGAAGAACTATTGTGTCTACACTAAAAACAAACAAAAAAAAATTGTAGCTGCACATCTACCTGAAAAGTCATTTTGTGAAGGTAAACCTGAATCGGGCAGAGTTCAAGACATATTTTTGCCAGATTTATGTTCAGTCTCATAAATTCTCCTCAATGTGCTCCCTGTCACAGAAATGCCTCAGCTTCTGAGCAAAGATGAGCTAATAGAGTTTAGCTGAAAAAATGAAGCCCCTGTTACTTGTCTTGCCCTGTCCCTTACAAACTTTGATCTCCATGTTTCTTTAAAGGACTTCAGAATCACAGACTGGTCTTTCAGTGGCTAAGGGAATCTTTCTATTTTCCTTGCATTAGAAACACTGAGTACAAGGACAACGTTCAGTCATTACTTTCTTCATTTATTATTTAGGCTTTTGTGTTTAAAAAATTACTTTTAAAACTTATAGAGAGCAAAGACTTCTACAACGAAGTTTTAGTTTCGAAGACATTCCACAAAAAAATAAATCCAAGAGCTAAAAATCAACACCTGCAATTGCACTCAGGCAGCTCTAACCATATCAGTCACATGCACTGTTGTTACTGTCCCACAGTAAAAGTGCCCTTGGCTGATGATGATGTCTGCATATTTTGTCTTCTTGTTTCACTGCATTCCCCTCTCCCTCTTTTAATTTTTCATTCCTAATTTCTTTAACCTAAGCCTTTTTTATCTCTTCTTCAAGGAGACAGATCTGAGTGAAACATGTGAAACCAAGAGATTGGAGTAAGTTTAAAATTAGGTTACAACAAAGTTTATTATCAATCCTTGTCTTCTGCCTAACAAGGGGAAAATATCCATTTAGTTTATTGGAAATGGTCAATGAATGGCAGATGTCGTTGAATCCCAGAAATAATTAGATCAGAAGGGGCTCCTTGATGTTTCTAATCCAAGCTGAGGTAACAATGTTGGGAAATAGGAAACTTTACATAAACCAAAGAGTTTTCCCAAAATAAACCATCAGCCTGCTTTTACACACCTTGCAGTGTATTACAAGAGGAGATGGATGACTGAAGTGACTGTCTTATTGAGGCTGTGTATCTGTGTCCCCAGGATTCCTTTGCACCTGGAAGCAAGCACACCAGGAGAAAGAAGACACTTTCTCAGACAAGACACACTGCCTGGGCAGGCAGGTCAGCAGGACTGGGTGTGCACAGGGCAGATTTCAGAATCCAGACAAACTTCAGACCTTCCAAGCCTCAACACCAAACCAGAACATTTTTCAGCCTTCCAGACCTGAAGGGAGCCCACAGGAAAGATGGAGACTCTTGACAAGGGCCTGGAGTGACAGGACAAGGAGGAATGGCTTCATGCTGACAGCAGTACAGGGTTAGATGGGATATTAGGAAGAAATTGTTCCCTGTGAGGGTGGTGAGGCCTTGCCACAGGTTGCCCAGAGAAGCTGTGGCTGCCCCATCCTGGAAGTGTCCAAGGCCAGGCTGGATGGAGCTCTGAGCAACCTGGGATTGTGGCAGGTGTCCCTGCCCATGGCAGGGGGTTGGAATGAAATTATCTTGAAGATCCCTTCCAAACAGGCCATTCTGTGATTCCATGATTTGTTTTGAAATTGAGGGTATCAGTAGCTCTCATCACAAATTGCACCCTTCTTCTCTCCCACAACACCTAAGAAAACTCAGACCCCTTTAAATGACAGAAACACTCTCTGTTCAGAAAACAAAACCTTTTAGGGACTGGTTCTGCTTTGCCTGGGAGCTGTGCCAAGGATTTCAGCTGGAGGAGGAATGAGGCCCTTCATTTCAGTTCATTAGAGCAGGCACACTGCAGAAACTGCTGGGACATGCTGCGGTCCCGAACCCAGTGGGCTGTGCTTACCTCATCTTTTTCACGTAGGTGAGCTGAGCCAGGATGTTTTCTTTAGCCGTGGGCAGTGTGACAAGAATGGGACCTCCAAATAAGGTCACTCAGGATGTGTTTAACAACACTGGGTGAAGGCTGTGGCAGAGGCAACTGCACATACACACACACACACACACACACACAGAGCATCCACTGTACATTCCCTTGGCTCAGTGCGTCAGTATTCCTAGAATAACTGCTGGAGAGGCACTCCACCCTTGTGCTTCCAATGCTGGGGGTGTGATTGTCCCAGAGCCACTTGCAACCGTGATTTTAAGGAAGCAGAGGCAGAGGGACAGGCCCCTGATATCTGTGACCTCTTTTGAAGAGATGAAGTGCAAAGGAAACTATTAAGAGCAGAGGTAGTTTCGAATCTATCAACCCAAAGTCCCCTGTGAGCTGAGCAGCAGAGAGCAAGAGGCTTCCTGAGGCAAGCAGAGGCACTCAGATGGCACAGAATGCTGCAAAAGGGCAAGCCACCCACCTGTTTAAATATAAGTCAATATGCTGTATTAGGCAAGAGTGCTACAGAGGTGCTCCTACGTGATGAAAGGAACTCCAGCACTGTGAGGGACGTGTAGTTTTACTCGTAGGAGAATCCTGGAAGGCAAATCCAGTAGATTGAGTAGAAAACTTTTTTTTTTTTTTACCTGCAAATTTCTTGTCCACAATAGCCCTTCCGAAAGATAACTGCAAGTCACTTGTAGTAACTTAAATCTGTTGTAAAAAAAAGCTTGCCTTTGCCTTGTGAGTCCTCTCCAGAACTGAGGGGATAAGCAGTAAAAGAAAGCAGCACAAGGGATGACATTTAGCTGCTGAGGGTTTTACGGAGTTGAGGCAGTAAGTTTGGATTGCAAAATGACATAAAGCTGAAACTCAAAGCAGTCAAAATGGGGGAAAGTCAGACCTCAATCTGCTCCTGTGACCCTCAGCTCCTTCTGCGTACCCTTTTGCAGTTAAATGATGATACCATGGAGGCCTGAGGGTCATCTGTGTTCCAGCTGAGGCACCTGGCCCAGGTGAGTGCCCAGAATACCTGGCTAAACTCGAGCTGAGCTGCCTCTGGAGCAAGGAGCAGGAGGCAGCAGGAGCAGGCCTGGGGCAAAGGCATGGCAGGGAGGGAGGGGAGTGAGACTCACTAAGGGCTGGAGCATCAATCACAGAATCACAGAATGATTTGGGTTGAAGGGACCCCAAAAATCATCTTGTTTCAACCCCCTGCCATGGGCAGGGACACTTCCCCCTAGACCATGTTGCCCAATGATTATCTCAAATAAATTTCATCCTGAAAGCTGGGCTCTGTCTTATTAATCTTTTCCTTTCATCTTTTGCTCTGGAGTGAGGATTTCCTCACTTTACCTTGGTTCTTGACATTCACAATAAGTGGTAGCTCCTCCAGGCTGTCTCCCAGCTCCCTTTCCATGATAAGTCTAAGGAGTGCCCTGCACCGCTGTGGCACCTGACACTGTGCATTTTCCACTTCCCTGCAGTGGGAAGTGGAAAATGTGGCAATGTAAAATGGTTGTGATCTTTAAATTCAATCCCTTTTTTTTTCTTTTATTTCTCCCTACAACAAGCAATTTCTGTTAATTATCATCAATTTCTTAGCTGAGAACTGAGAAAAGCCATCTCAATTCCTCAAATGCCACAGAGCAATATAGAAATGTGAAAAATCAATACCAACTTCTGTGGTAAAAGTTGCAGAAATATTGTTATTGCTGATGCATCAGCATAACATGCAAGACAAGAAAGGTTGTCATCACTTCTATAATAACAGACTTGGCTGAAGGAGTAAAGCAGCTTTCATACACCTGGCCACCCCATCAACAGCTGAATGGGTAGAGGATAAGTAAAATACCACAGAAGGAATAAATGGATCAGCCTGAAATAAGAAAGATGTGGACTGTAAAAAAAAAAACAAACCCACAACAAACCACATGTAGTGGACATTTATAGGTTTAAAGCAAAAAAGTCTATGAAAGAGCAGAATTTGTATTATCATTCTCGCAAGCAGGGACTTAATAAATTCACTTTAGCCCAGCAGATTAAACTGAACTTAGTAAAGTCTGGAGTTGTCCTGGTGCTGTGGAAACTTTAGAAAATGCCAAACAATTTAAGCTTGTAAAAGTAATCTTTGCTTGTCTGACTATTATAAAAAGAGAAACAGATGCTCACAACTGGCATCTGCTTAAATGAGGTTCAATAAATTTTTCAAACATCTGAGAATGTTTTCTGTGCCACCAAGGCACTGGAGAAAGATCAGATCAGTGGATGCTGGCAAGCCCAGCAAAATGTCATGGTGAATATGAAACATCAAACCAGAAAAACTGCAGTCACAAAAGAATGACAGAATATTCCAAGAGGGTACAGTGCCATTGTGAGACACTTCTGCAACTGAGGTATCAATATCCACATTTCCATAGGAATCTCATCAAGGGGGCAAAGAAAAAAACCAGAACAACCAACCAGCCAACCAACCAACCAACCAAAAAGCATAAACATTTGTTCTAAGACCAGAGTGAAAAATATGGGTGGAAAATTTCATCAGTAAATAGAGACTTTTCTTTAAAAAAAAAAAAAGAAAAAAAAAAGAAAAATTAACTCTCCTTTCCTTCTAAGCTACCTTTTAATTTAAAGCATTTCAGAGGTTATAACCAGTAAAATATCTGAGGCCTGGATTGTCTTTCAGTGCAGCCAGCTTTGCCAGCCTGCTCAGTTTAAGATCTGACCCTTATACACTTTGGCTAAAAAGTGCTGTCATTTACACAGGTGAACATACTCTGACGCAAGTCTCTGGATTTACACAGGTGTGGCAGCAGAATTTGGCAGGGTTTTATTAATTTTAAACAATAAAAAAACCAAAATCAGATCCACTTTTGCAGTGGTTTACAGCTATATCAATCCATTAATGTTATCCATCCATTATATGCTGATGGTACAGCTCCACAGCTTGTTAATGAAACTAAGAATTTTTCATGCTGTGTCCAGCTAGAGACTGAAACTGAACCTAACACTGCTACAGTTAAAATCCTCAGGTTCATTTATTGTTTGGTACTTTTGTCAAGTTTATTTTAAATTTTGAAAGGAACAGAGTCCAGTTTTGGAACCTGTCACTCCTATCATTGATTCACCCATATACAGTGTCCCATTAGTACAACATTTTCATGTAATAAATAGAACCCTCTTTTTTTTAAAACAGAAAATTTGTTTGTAGAGACCCACAACACTGGCAGGACACCTGAGAAGCAGGTCTTGTATCTTGGAATATTTTTTACAAACTGCTAGCCAGACGTGGAATGCAGGAGCAAACATCCAGCCTTTAAGTGTTTTACACATTATTTTCAGCTGGTTTTGGCCAACTTTAGATTATTTATGTGACTCAGAAGGAAACAGGAGAAATAAAAGGGACAGTTTATTTGAAGCCGGCTCTGCTCATATCAAGTTCCCTTCACTTGAATGGAGTGACACAAATATCAGCCCAACAGGCTTGGTGTGGAACTTAGACCATAATGAAGGGGAAATCAGGCTCAGGACAACTTAATATTAACTTTTGGTACATTTGCAACAAAATTTTAGCTGTATTTGATGTTTCCACTAAGTCAGAATGCAGCTTGGAAACGGTGAGGAGAGGTGGGAGTCTGAATAAATACATCTGGCAAAAAAGAAAGATAATTCAGGTCCGAAGGGTCATTCCCTTTAGTTCAAGTGCAGTGGATTGCCCTTCCTGGATCCAACAGTAGGGGCGTGGGAAGCTTTCAGATGTCACAGGGTTGTAGATAACATTTGAACATATGATTAGCTTTCGTGAGCTGTCTTTAGAAACCTTACATTTTTCCCCCACACACCTTAGCCAGAGATCCTTCCCTTGAGGTTTTGGGACACTTAAAATGTTGCTTTGCCAAAAATCAAGGATGTGGAGAAGGTTTTCCTGTGTGATGTCATGTTGCTGCCCTTTATAAGCCTCTGCAGAGAAGAAGGGATCCTGTCTGAGGATTCACACTCCAGGCACGAGGGGAGGTGAGGAGCAGACACTGACCAACCATGAAGCGGCGAGCCATTCCCCAGGCCATTCCCTGCAGCTCCCTGCTCCTGCTGCTCTGCAGCCTGAAGGCTTCCCTTGCCTTTCCCAACTCCTCTCCGCTGCTGAGCCCCAGCTGGGGCAATGGAGACCACCTGATGCACCTCTACACCGACACAGAGAGGAGCAGCTTCCACCTCCAGATCAACGCCGATGGCTACATCGATGGCGCTCCTCACCAAACCATCTACAGTAAGTGGCTTCCTCCAGACCTCCACGGGAGCAGGGGAGGGACAATGAGATTTTTTACTTCCTCACCACCTCTAGAAAATCCCCTCCTCTCATTAGGCAGGCAGGCAGGCAGAGGAGCACAGCCATGGGATGGAAAACGTACGGCATTATAATTCTCCTTTTGTTTAACAAATAAAATTGCTCCAAAGAAATCTAGTGGATAGGGAATTTAATTCCTTGCCTGGGACAACAAAAGTCCTATAGTTTCTGTTATACCCTGCAAGGAAAAACCACCTGAATTATCCTTCACTTCATGATTTTACCCCGTTTCTGGTGGAAGTTCCTATTGGAGGTTGGTAATGATATCCCCCAAACAGCTGCTTCCCACTGATGGTGCTACCAAAGGAACTGCACTGAGGTAACTCGCCAGAGCAGTGCTAGAAAACTGATGGCATCCATAAAATCTGTATTTTGGGGTGGAGGGCTGAAAACTACTAAAACTTAAGTTTTAATGAGCACAGAACATGGGCATGCAAAGGTCAGTTAAAACGGGGGAAATTATGAAAGACCAGACTGGCATAAAAGAAGTGTTGAGGCTTTAGGGCTCATGAGAAGACACTATGCCCTAATATCACTAAAAGGTTCTCAAATTGTGTCTTCACCGTTTATTTTATTGTATATTTTATTATTCTGTTTCAACAGGGAATAGTTTATTCTTCCTTTGCTAAATACTTGGCCTTAACTCTTTAGTTAGTGGACAAATGTGGGGGGGGCTTTAAGATTTAGGGTTCTTTTACAGCATTTCAAAATTACTTCTCTCTTAGCAGCATTCAAATCACAAGTAGCTATGCATCATAAAATCAAGTTGTTGTTGTTATTATTATTATTATTACTATCATTATTATATCTATTTTATTCACTCAGTTAAAAATCTAAGCCTAGGTAATGAAGCTTTTACATAAGTAAATAAGGATGTTTTTTAGGTTATAATTTAATTAATGAAGAAAAAAGATCACATTCTATTTTTTTATGGAATTGATAATGCAACACTCACAGAAATGCTGGCACTGTCTTGCTATTCTTCCTACAGTTTTAAAAAATTTTATAAAACTCATTTTAGGTATGTTGGTCAAGAACCAGTGTGGGATTTTAGAGAACAACAGACAGCAAAATATCACATTTTCCCATACATGCCATGAAACAAGCATAGCAGGATTTGGAATGGTGGAGCAGGAAAGATGGAAATCAGACAACAAAAGGAGTATTGAGAGGGAGAGTGACTGATTTGCTGCCACTGAACCACCAGACAATGGGAAGTGCCAAGTTCTGCACCAGGGTGGCATGGCCTGGGTGTGCACAGATCTCCTGGGTGGGACAAAGCAACAGGCAGTGAGTCAAATGCAAGGAGCAGATCAAGCAAAGTTGTTCCCACTTTACCTGGCACCAGTGACTTTGCTCTTGGAGCACTGCAGCAACCCCAGGTCACACTGGATGAGTAGAAGGTGGAGCTGGTGTGGCACAGGGTTTTCAGGGGGCCTTGATCATGATCTGTTGTGGTTTTAGCCCAGCAGAAAGGATGTAAGGGGCAACGTAATCACAGCATCACAGACTGGCTGAGGTTGGAAGGCACCACAGGGGGTCATCTGGTCCCATCTCCCTGCTCTAGCAAGGCCATCCCAGAGCACAGGGCACAGGATTGTGTACAAATGGCTCTGGAATATCCCCAGTGAAGAGACTCCACACCCTCCCTGGACAATCTGTTCAGGGCTTGGTCACTGCACAGGACAGAAGTTCTGCCTCATGTCCAGATGGAACTTCCACCTGGGTATGAGTTCTTGCTCATTCCTCTGGTGCCACTGATGGACACCACTGAAAAAATACCACAGGGCAGTCACAAAGGTGAGGGGGACAAACTTCCCCTGGATGTGAGCAATGGCAGAACTGAGGGCAACATCCTCAGACCACGATTTGGGACTTCAGAGAGCAAAAAAGTTGTCTTTGGGAGGTTAGTGCCACATTGGAACAGGGCACCCAGAGAGGTGCCCTCGATCTTGGGAGTTTTCCAAAGCCACAGCAAACCTCATTTAGGGTGGGCAACAGTCCCAGGTCATGTGGGAGGTTGGTTTGGACTCCCAGAGGTTACTTCCAGCCAGAGCATCTGTGGATCTGTAAATGCAGTGTTGAAATGGGTCTTGGATTTGATGTTTTTGTTGTTCTGAACAGGTGCCCTAATGATCAAGTCTGAGGGTGCTGGCTCAGTAATAATCACAGGTGTGAAGAGTGGACGCTACCTGTGTATGGACACGAAAGGAAATATATTTGGCTCGGTGAGTGATGTTTCCTAAGCCTTGAGGCTGAATGGCCAGTGCATTCTGCTGCTGTGGTGCCCATTTCCCCACCAGGGCAAGCCTAGGTAGCTGCAGGTGGAGGGAGAAGTCTTAGAGAAGATCTGATACTTAGGTCAAACTTTGCTCTCTCCTTTGATTGTATAAAGTTGTAGAGCTGACAAAAATAATGGGTAAATGAGGACAAAATGAGATCCAGTGAGGGACCAATCTGTAGCACAGAGCCATGGGTAGGGACCCTCTGGGAGAAAACAGGGTTTATCATTAAAATTCCTTTGCTGAGAGCATGGACATGCAACTCTGATCTACATTTGGGTCAGACACAGACCTGGGAGATCAGAAAAACACCTGCTGCAAGATCTCATCCTTCTTTCCCTCTTTAACCAGTGTTTGTAATTCACCAGGCTCCTCTGCTCACAGGTGTCCTGTTTTTTCCCCTCAGCATTACTTCAGCCAAGAGGACTGCGTGTTCAACCACAGGACGCTGGAAAACGGGTACGATGTGTACCAATCTCCCAAACACCACTTCTTGGTGAGCTTAGGCAGAGTTAAACAAGCCTTCTCCCCAGGTATGAATCCACCACCATACTCCCAGTTTTTGTCCAGGAGGAATGAAATCCCTCTGTTCCGATTCAACACCCCCGAGCCCCACAGACACACCAGGAGCGCAGATGTTGATCCGGTAGATCCTCACCAGATCCTGGTCCCGCAGAGGAAGACCCCGGTGTTTGGCTCCCTGCAGCAGCAGCCAGCAGACTTTCCCCACATGCCCAGGGAGCCCATGAGGATCAACCAGAACGATGTGGTGAACCCTGATGATCCCCACTCTATGATGGAGGCCAGGAGGTACCCAAGCCCCCGTTTCTACATCACGAGATAACCGCGGCCCCCACGCTCGCCAGGTGAAGACGGGGGCAAAAGGAACTGTCTGTCACACTCAGCCTGAATGCCAAAGTGGCTCTTAGAAACCTGGGAGACAGTGGGAAAAGTTCCTTAGTTTCAAATCTTGTTCTGTCAGTAAACTGCCATCTGTAAGTACAAGTCAGATTTTTCCAGCTTGGGCTCTACTGGAAAGATCCGTTTTTGAAAATAATAACACAAACCAAAACTTTTGGGGTCTGAATCACCTTAAGTTTGCAGCAATGATGAAAACAAACAAACAAAAAAAAAGAAATGCTTTGTATGAAATGGGAAACTCATGTTATTTTACTGGTGTATCTGAGTTATTACTGTATTACTGTATGTTACCTGGAGCATCTGAGGTTCCAGCAGAGACAGGGAATCCTCTTACTAGCACCATCCTGTCCAAGCACAGCAGCCAAACTGCCAGGTGGTGTGTTATTTTATTACATAAAAATTACCATGTCATGTATCCAAAATCTGAAGGGGCTACAAGGAAGCTGGAGCAGGGCTCTTCATCAGAAACTGCAGCGACAGGACAAGGGGGAATGGCTTCACACTGACAGAGAGAAGGTTTAGACTGGATATCAGGAAAAATTTGTTCCCTGTGAGAGTAGTCAGGCCCTGGCACAAGTTTTCCACAGAAGCTGTGGCTGCCCCTGGATCCCTGGAAGTGTCCAAGGCCAGGCTGGATGGGGCTCTGAGCAACCTGGGACAGTGGAAGGTGTCCCTCCCCATGGCAGGGGGTGGGAACTGGATGAGCCTTAAGGTGCCTTCCAACCCATTCTGTGATTCCTTGCTTTTAGCTTTTAAGTTGGAGCTTCACTCTCTCTTCACCCATATGAGTCAAAAAAAGGCCACTCTGCTGCTATAGGAACAGCAGACATGGAAAACTGGAGGAACTGACAGGACAACAGGACAGGATTAAGGGGTCCTATGGAAAAAGAGCAATTTCTGACACTGAATCCAAGCTGAGGTTTTGAAAAAAAGAGGAGAGTCACTCTCTCTCAAGTGGTTCTCTATCACAGTTCTGTATTTACTAAATTCTAGCATCCCAATATGGAAATAAAGATCATTAGTTTTGCAAATTTCCAACCCAGAGAGACGTATCAGGATTAATAATAATCAAGTGTGTTAAACAGGATTATTTGTTTTGCATAATACTAAACTCTACTGGGGAAAAATAAAATAAATTATGTTTTATAAGAATCAAAGGATTACTATTTAGACCACAATGAAGACTCTTGTCTAATGAGTGAAAATTAGGTTTGTATTTAGAAAAGGAACGTCCAGTTAGCACCATGTTTGTATTCAGAACAGGTATCAGATGCTTTATACTTGTAGGACTGAAATTACCATGAATCAGGAGATCTCTAATGGTGACAAAACATTTTCCCTAGATTGGTTTACGCTTTGGGTAAGTTCACTTTGAAAAACTGTTCTTGAACTCTGCAGAAATCAGGTGCAAGACACTGATCAGCAGCACAAAATCCAGTGTGGCTGAGAGTTGAGGTTTTTATTTTGCAGGGCATGTCAAAACACAGATTCTTCTGCTCTGTTTATTTAGAGTATTTATCAGGCTGACAACAATTTGAAGTGGTACACTGCTCCTCAGTGTACTCATGGCAACATACAAAAAACATTAGGTTGGATGCTGTTCTTTTTTTTCTTTCTCATGAAGTAGTTCACTGAAGCCACTGGAGTTACATCAGTGCAACAAAATCAAAATAAGAACCCCCCTGTGCTTCTTGCTTTCATTTAATTTTTTCTGGATTTAGCACAGCAGCAAGACTGCTGACAGATTTTAAAATAATCTCTTTTCCCCCCCATATTTGTGTATATACACGATATCTCTTTATCAACCACATCCAACTCATTATGTTGGAAAAGTCATAGGTCCTGATTTTGCTCTTAGAATAGCTTCCCTAGACGGAGAGATTCCTAATTAGTATAAATTCTTCAGAGCACAGGACAAGCCAAATGATCAGAGTTCCATCTCTTGGATTTTTTTTTTCTAAAGTTATTGTGGTTTTTGATTAATTTCTGGAGGAAAGGAGTGATTCTAAGGAATTAAGGGAATTGCAGGCAGGCAGACAGCTGTGCTTTTCTCGCTTATTCAAAATACAGCAAGACTTTTTAACTTGCTGTCTATACAGTGGAGAGGTGTGATTTCATTTATGTTCTAGTTTGATATCTTTACTTGATTCCTATTCCATTATTATTGGCTTTTGCTCTTGACAGCTCTGGACTTAAGTACACCAGCAAAGTTTGCATTTTGCATTAATTGTTGGAAGCTCCACAGAGCTCCTCTCTAGGACTCTGAGGCAACTGCCCTAACACAACTGGAACCATTAAACGCTCTGTCCACGTTAAATTTTGATGGGAAATATTGGTGGGGTTAAATCTATAGACCATCTCTATATTCCTACACTAGAATAGAGTAAGAAGGGTTGCTCACTCTAGCAGTAGCCAGGGGATAAGTAAGCTAAGACTGAATACATGGTGGATTTTCCATCAAAAAAATGTATTTGTAACTATAGGCAACTGTATCAAAACTTAAAAGAATTTATTCTTCAATGGAGATGCTGGCAATCACCAGCAGCTAGTAAGAAAGCATTACTTATTTATGTCACAGTATTTATTTATTTATTTGAGTGGGTCTTAAATCCTGCAGAATATTTATAAGTATTTATAATAATGTATTATAGAGACTATTTCCTTTTATAAAAGTACTAATAAACTTTTCCATTCTCTCCAATTTGCTTTTATAAAAGTACCAATAAACGTTTCCATTCTCTCCAAATTGTGGATTTTGCATTGTCTGTTCAAGCTCCCCTTTCCAGAAGTACTTGAGTGAACAAATAAATGGTAGCAGCAGTGTTTGAAAATGTTTGTGTGCTGCTGTCCCCTGTGACTTCCAGCCTCACAGGTTTCAGCTTCCTAAGTGTTTAAAGCACCCCAAGTATAAAAGTTCTGTGAAAGATGGTGAGAAAAACAGTGTCTTAGTAGGTCTAGACTGACCATGAAGGGATTTTAACCCCTATTGGGAAATGTCTTTTACAAGCAACGGGAAACCAGAGGTCTGTCAGTTCAGTCTTGCTGGGAATGATTTGTGATCCTGGCTCAAAGATCTCGGGATAAAAGATAATTGGTAAATTAAAAGCCTCTGCAGGGAGGGCTCCGAGCAGGGCCCAGGCTCTGCTCCGTGGGGCCCAGCAACGGCACCAGAGGAACGGGCAGGGACTGATCCCAGGAGGTTCCACCTGGACATGAGGCAGAACTTCTGTCCTGGGCAGTGACTGAGCCCTGAACAGATTGTCCAGAGAGGGTGTGGAGCCTCCTCACTGGGGATATTCCAGAACCAGCTGGACACAATCCTGTGCCCTGTGCTCTGGGATGGCTCTGCTGGAACAGGGAGGTGGCACCACATGAGCCACTGTCAGGGTCAAGCCTGACTCATTCAATGCAGACTTAAGCAGTTGTAAGACTGAAAGTTCATCATTTCCTCCTCTGTACACTATTCTGCCCCACATAGTTATTGATGATCCCTTCTCACTAATATTTCCACATTCCTGTATTTTTATTAGAAGTCATTACAAAAAAATTGCCCCTAAGGGACTTAAACAACAGTTTTCCTCCAGCTCAGTGCTTGACCTCAGACATTTCTACTTCTATGCCCACTAATTCCTTGCATACCTTCTTCACCATGTTTTTTCTCCTAAGGTGAGCTGATGGTTTCCATTGTGCCATTAAGCAATTAAAATTCACCTAGATCATATTTAATTTTTCCCTTGCCTATACATTAGTTACTTCATTAAAGAACTACCCATTTAGTCTAGCGTGAACTACTTATGGTAAAAACTCATTTAATTAGATTCCAGGTTTCATTTACCTCTCTTGGCCATAACTACCTTCTCCTTCAGAATCTGTTGCACTAACCATTATTTAAATTTCTTTGGAGAAGTAGAATTAAGTTGTGTGATTCTTGGGACTGTCCCATGCAGGGCCAGGAGCTGGACTCAATGATTCTTGTGGGTCCCTTTCAACTCAGAGGACATTTCACGACTTTAAAACGAATTTTCTGATTTCTGCCCTCTGAAATCAATTTTAAGCTTTTAAATTCAGTAAATTCACTTTTCAATGGCCAGCTCTTCCAAAATACAATCAGGACTCATTACAGTTAAGTCTGGTGCACCACCCTGCTCCCATTCAGCTATGCCCGGATGACCCAACTGGGCATCAGGAAAGAGTATTACAGTCAAAGTTTTGCCTGGACCTCAGGTGCATTCCTTTGGTGACCAGTAACAGCCTGCTAAGGATTCCTGGGTTTTATCCCAGTATCCTCCTGTGCCTTACCCTCTGTGCCCTCAGGAACCCTCCTGCCAGACTCTGGCACTCAGGTTAGTAATGCCCTGCCACACAGGGTCCCTGCACCCCAGGAACCCCAGAGCTGTTGGCAGGTGACAGCAGAGCTGTCTGTCACACAGGAGACCCTCCTGAATGGCACTGGAGTCACCACACACACCCAGATCCCCCACAGTGGCTCTGCCATATCCATGGATACCACAGAAGCAGCTCACCAATCATTGTGCAGTTCATTTGTGCCCATGCTGCTGCCATTTGCCTGGGATTACAAAGATCCAAAAACCTCAGGCTCATGGCCAAAGCCCTCAAAAGCAGGACACATCTGGGGGAAATCTGACATATTTTAAGTCCAGGCATGTGTGGATCTGAGGCAGCCAAAAGCTTGCATAGAGAATGCATCTGATTTAAATTCTGTTCTAAATAAAAAAAAAAAAAAAGGGAAAAACCTTCTCCTTTGGCAAAGGCAGGGCTATGTCTGGACAACACTCTTCAACAGGGAACTGTGGGAATAGAGAAAATATCTTTGCTTTAGAGGAAGGAAACTGTAGTACTACCAGAGCTCTCTGCCTGCTAGCTACTCAAGGGGAGGCAGACCTGTGAGGAGATGGAGCCAGCACTCATTGCCACTACTGAGTAGTCCTTCAAATAACTATGTTCTGTTACTATTCCTAACAGACCCATCTATTGCTGCAGCTCTCCTTTCCCGTGATCCCAATAAACTCTACAGATTTACTGTACACATGCACAAGAGTCACTTGACCAAAAAAATATTTAGTCTCCGTGTTGATGTAAAAACTTAAAAAGAGGAGTACTATGCACAGACCTAAAGAAAACAGCTTTTAGAATTAGCCTCAGAAGCCTCCAAAATTAATGACTTTTTAATGCAGAGAGAACCTGACATCTGACATAACAAAGGAGAAACAACAAATCCAACTATTTTAGGGCAGGCTATAAGCCCACTAGACTGGTGTCCTGTCTCCAGCAATGTCAAGAGCAGATACTGAGGGAAAAAGCACATCTGGGCAACTGCAGGACACTCTTGACAAGGAACCTTGTACTTCCTTGGCCACTGGCAGATGCATTTGCAGCGTTTTAGTGTGTTTTACAAAGTCTGAATTAGGAGATTCTGATGCATTTTCACTGAAAAATGTGACTTCATTAAGATAGGAGCTGTTTAGAAAACCTGAGTAGTTTCACCCTTCGGGATTTTTCCTTGTTAGGCACCACTGTACCATCTGCTTGCCCTGTGTGAGAGTTACAAGAGGAAAAGATTTGGTAGCAGTAAGTTAAAGGAAACAGACAGGTTTCTTAGGCTGGGTCTAAATTTTAACAACCTATAAATACAAAAAAAAGAAGGTAAAGCATGTTATAGAGTCAAAAATCCCTCTGGGAATAGTGTGACCCAAGCAGTGACAAAGCGCTTAACAAAGTAGATGTTCTCCTAAGTCATGGCATCATCAACAAGAACAAAATATTAATTACCTGCTTGAGAGCAGGCAAGAAAGAAAAATAAACCTTTTAAAGTGAGAAGCACCCCAATCACTAGTGTGTTTTGAAATATTTGATGAAATGACAGACTTAGGGAGAAAAATGTGTCACATCTCCACTCATCCTCTCGCATTTTCAACTCCGCTAGTCTGGCTCCAAGAAGAATTGATGGAATGACTGGCAAAATTCAGGATGTGGCAGTTCCAGGGGAGTTTCAGCAGTTTAAAGCACTGACAGGAGAATTCCCTGCTAGGTAACTGGCCTGCCTGAAATAAACTGGCACTACCAGGGAGAGGCAAATTCAGAATGAACTCCTGCCCCATTCTCCTACCATTAGCTCTGTTAGAAGTCATAATTAAAGCTTTTCTATCTTCATTGGCTGTGATCATCAATTTAGTATTGAGGAACCTTCTAAGGAGATGCATTTCACAAAGAGCCTAAGGAGTCCATGCAAAAGTCATAGTCCCATTTTAGCTTCCTGTGAGGATTTATTTCCTTCAGTATGTTGATAAGGAATTATTTTATTACTGAAAAAGAGCTATGGACACTTTTAAACAACATCAGCCCTAAGAGTCTTTTCCACAGTAAAAGGCCAGGAAGGAAAAAAAGGCAGTTATGTGATCTGAGCAAAGCTTCACAGGGCAATATTAAGGAAGATTTTTACCTCAAAAGAAATACAGATGAAATGGGAGTTCTATTCAGGAGCCTTTAATGTTTTATTTTTTTTTAAACAGGCTTAAAATATGCAAATGAAGAAAAATATACGTGAATCTTATAAATAACATAAACCAGATAAGCTCACACTGTAACACCACAAACACCCCAGTGGGGAAAGAATGCAGTATTAACACCAACAATCACCAAACAATCAAACTTGCCTCATTCTAGGCAAAAATATTCATAGAATCAAGTGCATGACTGCAGCTGACAGAAGGATTCCAGTCAGGTACAACTCACCCCAGAGAGAAAGTTCCTTTTCCAGAAAAGAGACCATTACTACGTGCACACGAGGTTCCTCATCCTGCTCACAGCTAAAAATAAATACTCTGTGTTTGTGTACAGTGCTCTTCAACAGAGATCTCAACAACCTGAACAATTTCTTAGGAAATACTCCTGGCGAGGTAGGTTTATCATCATTCCTTCTCTACAAATGGAAAGGAGAATTGCCCAGAGTTTCACAAATATTCAGTGTCAGAGTCACATCCCCTGGCTCTGCACCAAACCTCTCCCACTGGGCAATGCTCCTTCCTAGGTTCTACTATTGCATTCAAGAATTTATTTTAAGACAACATGTATGTTTCATATTACAATATAGCATTTTGTAATAAAACAGGAATCCAGTATAGCTCAGCTTTGAGGTACCACTTCTCTCCCCTCCCCAACCCTTTCACTTGGAGGTAACCAAAATAATTATGGAGTAATGCAAAGGAGTAGTTTGAAATATGTGCTGTAGGAGCAGATATGCAAGTGACTGCAAGTATTATGTTTCTGAGAACAGAGAATATTTGTTTTATTTTGCCACTGCCAACTTATACTGGGCACTAGGACCATGCAAATTGTGGTTTTTAAGATGGCAAGTAGTTGCATGTCTCCCTTTTTGCAGTTTAGTGTCAGCAATTCCAGTCAATCCCAGTAATTACTACAGATACTTTTCCCAAGCTTAGCAAAACTGTGATCTAATCCCACTTTCCCCCCACAGAGACTCTTAAAACACTTTTGAAGCTACACATTCAGCTCCCACATCCACTAAATGGGAGTCTTGGTTAAGACAGACACACGTGATTTTGGGGTTTAACAAATTCCTGTTTTCAAGTTTTATAATGAAATGACTGACTCCGGTATTGGGACTGACAGAAGACAGCTGGGACTTGGTTAAATTTGCTGGTAAGGTACAGTTGAGATCTGAAACAAAATAGCCAATCCAGTTCCTCATGTAGGCTCCATGACTCACCACCAAAATATTGGCATCTAACACTGTGGAAGATCCGCTGCCCTCAGAGCTCGGCTCCGCCTCACTGCACTGGTTTGTCCAAGGGAAAACAAATTGTTCTCCAGATGTTCCTGAGCTCCTGCCTGGTGCAGCAGGCTTGCCGTCCTCCTTCTGCTCCAACTCAACAGCCAGCTGGCAGAGGAATTCAAAAAAATCCCTCGCACGCTGTCTCAGCTGCAGGGAAAGGCCGGGAGGGAACATTGTGAAGAACGAAGAGATCGTTGTGAAGCAAGCACAGATTTGGCCTTTCAGAAATGACACGTGACTACTTCAGTTAAAAGACAAAGATTTCTCACAGACAAGGCTCAGAAGCCAATGCAAGTTACTGACTGCTGTGCAAACTCCTCTGCCCTCCAGAGAGCTATTGCTATCATCCTCCTGTGAGTCAGAGCTCCATGAGGAGTCAGTCAGAAAATCAACATTTTAGTTATGAAGAGATTCCCCACTTGGCAGCCACTGTTATCAGACCAAGCAGTATTTTTTAGCTTAGAGAATATCTCTGGCTGGGCTGAGCTCTCAGTGGGAACCTCCCAATAGCTGCAATTGCACTGTTAAAAAAGCCTAGAAAGCAGGGCATAAATAAATAAATAAATAAATAAATAAATACCATACTTCATCCAGTGTTTCTCCTCCAGAAGGTGTGAATGAAGGACATTGCTCTCCAGCATCCTTTGCCATAGCCTTGAGGTCAGCCAAAGGCCTTCCTTCTGCAACACCGTATTTCTGTAAGGGAAAACCAGGGTTTGGCAGGATGTCTCAGGTCTCCTGTGCCCCTTCCATAGGCTGCAAATAGCTCTTCACTTTGTGAAGCTTCAGCTTTGTTTTCCTGGATTCCCAAGGTGAGGAGATATCTTTATATGTACCCTTTTAAACGCCAGTTATATATATATATGTGTGTGTGTGTGTGTATGCTCAGTAGACAAATACACTAAGAGCAGCATCTCATTTAAAGCACGGACATTCAAAACATGACCCTCAGCCTGATCTTTGCATAGAGATTTTTTTCTTCCACTGACACTCATCCCGAGCATCCCCACATAAAATTCAAGTGTCTTTATAACTGAGGTCACAGTGAAAGTGCTTCTGTACGAAGCCCTTCACATGAGGATAAACTCCATTTTCTTTTGGCTTGCAGAAAGGCTACACAGAATTATTTTTCACATGCAAGAAACCAGTATTTTGTCTAAAGACCTGTGAAGTCTACACAACAGAGGATGGATCCATCTTCAATTCAGAATTTTTGAAAAAGATGTAAAAAAAAGGAAACAAAACCACACAGATACCCTCGCAATTAAAAGTAAATAATAAGGCCTTGCTGATTTCAAGGGAAGAACTGGAATTTCTGAGAGAAAGAAGATTCAAACAGGAAATGCAACAATCACGTGCTGCTCCTCAAACACTAAATCTTATCTTATTTAAATCATTAAAACATCATAGTTGCAACATTCATCACTTAATTTTGGCTCTGCTTTACCATTCTGCAAACGATTTATTGTCCCTGATGTGAATAGTTCAGTTTCCAGTGATTAAAAACACACCAAATAGTGCTCTCCACTACTAGATCTACCATTCAATAAGCCAAGATACCCATCAGCAGGAAGCTACATTTTCAAATTGTTCAATATTTGATAACAAGTTCTTCTGGCACTTACTCTCTCTCGCAGTCTTGCATCGTACTTGATTTCCAAATCTTTGCAAAACCTGTTTTTTTCTAGAATGGCAGCAGCAGTCTAAAAAAGTGAATACACAGTCACATCAACTGGACAGAACATAGACACACCACCTTACACCACCACAGCCAAGGTGAATCCCATCAGCAGCATCCAACAACCCAAATCAACAAAATAGAAAGTTTTTCAGCTATGAGTCTGGCAGAATTGGCTAGATGGCCCAGGCCAGGCCATAAAAATAGAAAAGCTGCAATCTTCTGGCAGTTCCTTCCCAGTTCAAAGTCCAGAACAGCTGAAGAAACAGCACCCATGAGAGGTGGGCAGCAGGGTTTACTGGGGTAAGAGCCACATCTTCTCTTGAACAGAACACAGAGCAATCATGTCCACACATTCTTTACATGTAGTACACAGGCCAGACTCACAGCTGTGTTCCCCAAAACTGCTCAGTTAATCCAACTAAAAAAAACATCTGACGCCCGTCTGGCTGCCACAGCCAATCCTTAGGGCTGGAAGGGACCTTGGGAGATCACCCTGCCCAGGCAGGGTCCCCTGGAGGAGGTGACACAGGAGCATGTCCAGGTGCGTTAGGGATGTCTCCAGAGAGGGAGACTCCAGGCCCTCCCTGGGCAGCTGCTCCAGGGCTCTGCCACATTCAATGTACAGAAATTCTTCCTCATGTTGGAAGGTGGAACTTTTTGTGCTTTGGTTTGTGTCCATTGCTCCTCATCCTGTCACTGGGCACCACTGGAAAGAGCCTGGCACCGTCCTCTGACACTCCTTGGAGATGTGTAAACGCATTAATGAGATCCCCTCTCAGTCTTCTCCAGACTAACCAGGCCCAGCTCCCTCAGTCTCCCCTCTTATGAGAGATGCTCCAGACCCCTCATCTTCTCTGTGGCCTCCACTGCATCCTCTCCTTGTCTTTCTTGGGAACCAGAGGACAGCTGACCTGCTCCTGGTTCTTACACGCACACAAGTGTGAAGGCTGCACTGGCTCCACAGACAGCTTGGGCTGTGCAAACACCCACACCCAATCAATCTGACATTTAAAGAACCCATTTTGAAAATGCTCCTTGGATTCTGGCACAAATCAGCAGCCTTGTTGTACTACTGGCACGTTTAACATATTGTTTAGGACAAATTTGGTCTTGGAACTTTAACCTTCTGTCAAAGAATAATGCAGAAATAAAGATAGGGTTGGATCCATTTCCTTGTGTATATGCACAGCACAGTTACTTGTATGATTATATGCAGGAATTTCCTCTTTTGCAACAGAACTTGTACATTCCTCCTATACTCAAGATGTGAAGTGACAGTGTAGTAACAGGCCTTTCATAGAACTGCAGCTGCCAAGAGAGGGAGTTCCGACCACATGGAAACTTCAGCTTTACACATCTTTGGGAAAGCTTTCCCAACATCTGGACAGCTTGTCAAACAAATGGCAAAACACATTTCCTGTATGTAAAGGAAAAATTCAGGTTTTTCACCTTAGGAGAGTGCAATTCTGAAAGTGCTCCTCATGGAAGAGGCTGTCTCTAATATAAGAAAAAAAATCCCAAACCAATTCCCATAAGGCAAGCACACAGCACAGGCATTTTTATGAAAGTTAGAAAGCACTCTTAATGTTTTAAAATATCATCACTGCCATTCACATGTAAAGAAAGTGACTCAGGCAGCTATTCTGCATATTTAAAATATCCAACTATTGCACTCTTCCCTCCTTGTCTCTTCTGCTTAAATTGTGCTGCTACGGCAGCTTTTTGAATTGTGCTGCAAAACTGATAAGCAATATTGATGGTGTATGTTTCAAGGAAAAAAAAGGAGATTTATACCACATTTGGTTGATCTGGTTTACAACACAGCTTCGTATACTTTTAGCAGGACAACACAACAAAAAGCAAGCAAACAAGAATGGCTTAGGAGTTTCAACCCCCTACATGTCTCTTGAAAATACAGAATCAGTAACAGAAGAGAAAATTAAAGATAGGGCCTCCACAGGAGACATGACCTTCCTAGAAAAGCTGATATCTAACTTTAAAAGTTTTGGTTCCCTAATTTTGAGTATTTCATAATCCTGCACACAAGGTCACATGTAATCCCGTGTAGTAATTTTTCCTCTTTATTTAATCTATATTGTATATTTACTGCATCAAAGCAAGAGGTGTGACATGACTGACAAAATCCAACATCTCTGCCCATTTAATGATCCTTGTACTGATTTCACAGCAAAACTTGACCTTGCCTGCAATGGTCTGCATTCCTCAGAAGAACACAGCACGCAGCCATAGTGCCTGGGACAGCACAGCAATGTCACAGCCAATCTGGTTTGCTTCTTCAGAGAAAAACTCATTTCTGTCTGTGATATCTTTAAGTCCCTATTACTCCTTTAGCAAGAACAATGCCCACATAAAATAATGGCAAATCATGGAATCATGGACTGGTTTGGGTTGGAAGGGACCTTAGAGATCACCTGGTTCCAACCCCCTTTCACTATTCCAGATTGCTCAGACCCCCATCCAACCTGACCTTGGACACTTCCAGGGATCCAGGGGCAGCTTTTGGCTCTGTCACTGCATTATTTTTGTATCCCCAACAGCAAATAAATGCCAGATTTGGAAGCCAGCTGTTGCCTCAAGAAGCACTTACCTGCTTTGCTCGAAGGAGGTCACTTGAAAAGACGTGGGTAAACTTCACATTACTGAGAAATAAACCAGCAGCATCTGCTTGCCTGAAACCAGTTGCAGAGAGTGGCTCATCCACTCCTTGACCTACAAAATAAAACCCCCACAACATTAAGACATGCAAATTTTAGACCATTTAGCAGCTGACCAGGCATGTCAGCAATAAAGAAACTGCCCAGACATAAGAACATCTTTCTCCTTTAGTAAAGCCAATCATTAGGAAAAGTCACTGCTCTTCTGGTCTTCCCTAAATTCAGTCATACAAAGTTAATGATAAAAAGGAGTCTAGGAAGACAGAAGGATCATTATCAATGATAATACCATTAATCTATACCTTTGACAAATTTAAACATAAAACAAAGATCTACATTTAATAAATGTGACCATTTTTTAAAAGGGTCACTGGTCGGGTTCCTGCAAGAGGTATCTCACAGCTGAAACTTTATAAACAGATTTGTTAAATGTAAATAAGAAAGAGGACAATACCACTGAGAGAATGAGATGCAAACACAATCTGTTGTGGTCTCTTCCTCTCCACCTCACACACTGACAGTAATGCTCACGCAAGCTGGAGCAAACCCAGCTGCAAAGCAGCAAACCTCCCAGAAACTGTTTCCAGCCAGAAAGTCTGTGAGAATAACTGGTCACAGAGCTCTAGGACAGTGTTCAGAGAAGCAGCCCTTTGGAAACCCAAGCCAAGTTGAACAGGTGTGCTCCTGCCACAGCTCAGAGTCTGCAGGAGAACTCAGAACCTCTGTGGCAGAGGAATAAATGTATAACAGATTGCTGCATCCACACCTTTTACCCATTCTAGTTCTGTAGGAAGCCAGAGAGAGAGAGTGAAATTCTCATCAGATTCAGAACAAAGAAAATAAACTATTTTCACCCAGAAAATGTACAATCCAACAGCAAAAGACAGGACACCAGAAGTCCAGAACCCAAGTTCTGAGAACCTCATCTGTAATTCAGACATGGGAGACGTCTGACCCCAGTGTGCTGGTAAAGACCTTACACCTCTGAAAACAGAAGAGGCTTGCTCAAAAACAGAAGCTATGTTCTCTCTACACTGGAGAGGAACCCACTACACGTCATCTGACCCAAGAGCTAGGAAATCAAAAGACACCATCAATATTTTTAAGTAAGTAAAGCAGGGGAATATTTTTTACTCATTTTATTATGAGCACAAGTCCATGTTGCAAGAACTGTAAATGGCAATGTCACAGAGGGAGGAAAATCTGGAAGCACAATTCTCCTTCACAACATGCAGTATTGTAGAAAGCTCATTTATTCAGAGTACAACCCCAATCTTGATTTTCCTACAGCAGACATCCAGGCAGCTCAGTGTGTTCAGTTCTGGGTGTACAACCAGCAGCCACTAAGGTGAAGTCTAGTTTTAAATGTGTCTAATCAAGACTGCCTTCCTGGAAAGAGCTGGGATTGAACAATTCAAGCATTTAAACAACCTTTACTTTTCATTCTCCCTTGCCCTACTCCAGGTTTTTACTGCAAGCGACAGATTCCCTTCTTGAGGCAACAGCCTCCTTCACATCAGGATCTTTATCCATCCTTCTGCAGCTCCTTTTCCCACAAGCCCTCTTCCCAAACTTCATATTACTGGGATTTAACACCGTGCTATGAAGTCCTTAGTAAAAGGTGCTGCTACCATTTTATTTGATTACATGCAATGTATTTTTTCTCTGTGTAGAAAAAGGAACTCTTCTAATACTGTGCTAAAGCACAAAACGCATCAGCATCTGTTGATATTCTGTGGAGGGTGACTTAAAATCTTCTGTAACATTATGAAAGCCATGTCCTGGCTTACACATAAAGTCTCTAAAGGTTTACAGTATTATTGCTTAATAACATCTGAGCAGCTGGTGACAGGATTTCACCATGATTTGCCATCTATAACCAGCTAACAGAGTAACTCTTACTAACCTTGCAGTATCTTGTCTTTGTTGTACCTTGTTTCTCCACTGAAAGAGATTGTAAACAACAAAAAAAATTAACTTGTCATCATTTAAGTGGATTGTCAAAAACATTCTTGTATTAAATACCAACAAGAGACAGCAGCACCAGAATGCCAGAATGTAAAAAAAAATGAGACACAGTGCAGCACAAACTCTTTTCAAAACAATGCCCACGAAGATTTTATAATAATAAAAAACCATTTTCAAATCAATTCCAATCATGCTGCCAGTTTTTAATGAGACAAATCCATCTGGAATAAGAGAAGTGATTTCTTAAATTTATCATAAATGTAGCACAATTTATCTGTAACAACTACACCTCAGTGCTGGAGAGAACAAAGCTGCAGGAAGACTCTGGAGCCCTCTTTTGACAAGGACGTGTTGGCAGCTGGTTCTCTGAACTTTACAGGGAACCAATTCCAGAGATTATCAAGGGTAGCAGCAGAGCTGCACACCTGGAAGGAACAGAGCCTAGAAAGTAAGAGCAGAAGAAATCATAGACTCATGGAATCATCTGGGTTGGAAAAGACCTTAAAAATCATCCAGTGCCAACCCCCTGCCATAGGCAGGGACACCTGCCACAATCCCAGGTTGCTCAGAGCCCCATCCAGCCTGGCCTTGGACACTGCCAGGAATGGGGCAGCCACAGCTTTTCTGGAAAACCTGTGCCAGGACCTCACCACCCTCACAGGGAACTTTTTTACCTAATATCCAATCGAAACCTCCTCTCTGTCAGTCTGAAGCCATTCCCCCTCGTCCTGTCACTCCAGGCCCTTGTCAAGAGTCTCTCTCCATCTTTGAGGTCACTCCAAAGCCTTCTCCTCTCCAGGCTGAACAATCCCAATTCCCTCAGCCTTTCCTCCCAGCAGAGCTGCTCCATCCCTCTAATCCCCTTGGTGTCCCTGCTCTGGCCTGGCTCCAGCAGCTCCCGGTCCTTCCTGTGCTGGGCCCAGGGCTGGGTGCAGCTCTGCAGGGGAGCTCAGCAGAGTGGGTCAGAGGGGCACAATCCCCCCTCCCCTGCTGTGCTGGGGCTTACAGTAAAGGAGAAGAAAAGCTCAACCTTCCTACAAATTAAAAGAGTTTTCTCCTGACAGCTGCAGGAAGCTGGAGCTACTTGGTTCAGTCAGCTACAAAACCTCTGTCAAGAGAATGGGAGAAAAAGTCACCTTAGGAATTCCACCCGAGTCACCACCACTTTGACGTTTCACGGGAAAAATGTTCACACCACCCTTGCCCCGCCTGAGAGCTTTTGCTCAGCTTCCCCCTCCCGCTGCCCGTGACCGAGGAGGGGACGCGGCCGCCGGGGCACCGCCACCGCCGGGGATGCGCGGGCGGTACTCACTGCCGCACGACCGTCAGCCCGAACCGAACCATGGCTCACGGCAGCTCAGGTGAGCGCAGGTGAACGCAGATGTGTGCAGGTGTGCCCAGATGTGCCCAGATGTGCGCAGGTTGAGCGCAGGTGAGCGCACGTCCCACCGCCCGCACTGCGGCGCCGCGCGCCTTGCCGTGACGTCATGCCCCCGCCCCGCGTCCCGCTCTGACGTCACTGGAGGCGGCTCCCGGCGGAAAAGGAGGAGCAGGGAAGGGTTTATGGCTCCCTGCGGCTCCCTAATGGTAGGGGGCGGCTGGCTCTGCTCGCACGCCACAAGCGACGGGACGAGGGGGAACCACCTCACGGGAGGCTCGGGTTGGACGTCGGGAAGAAATTCTTCTCCCAGAGGGATAAGCAGCATTCAGACAGGCTGCAGGGCAGCGCTGGAGTCACCGGCCCTGGTGGCACTTAAGCGCCCCGTGGATGTGGCGCTGGGGACGGGGTTCAGTGGCGGGCGTGGCAGTGTGAGGTTTACACCTGGACTGCTGCACGCCAAGTGGTTCTGCATTCGCACTCTGCAATTGCAGTCAGGAGGCTTTCACCTTAAACTCTGGGTTTCGCAGCGTCTCATGACGCTGGTGTTAAGGAAACTTCCTGGTCCAAGCATCCCGGCGCCACTTCGAGGGACAGTCGCAGCACCTGAGCTGGGACTGAAGCCCCTTCCCAGCTGCATCCCCCACACTCACAGTCGGACCAGGTTTCCTTACCGGCTCAATTCCAGGTTTTCCTTACCGGAGTCTCAGACGTCCAATACTTCAATCGCGGTGCCAATTGCTAAATAACAAAACAACAGCCTGAGCTGGTGGCCTCCCAGGAGGGACGCAGCACAAGGGAACCCCTGGGCCTTTACACCCTCACAAATTAAGGGTAGGAAAGTCTGGATTTTCAGCTCCTGCCGTGTCTCTGAGTGTCCAACCCCTGCCTGGTGCCGCAGGGCGCTGTGCTGGGCGAAGGGCTGGCGATTGCCAGCCTCTTGCCTCAGCTGGGCTGCTCCAGAGCTCAGCCTGCAGCTCCACTGCAGCTCCACTGCAGCTGCACCCCGAGCTCCCTGCACTGAGTGTGTTCCTCCACATCGGGACCGGGGGACGGACCAAGGTTGTCCCTTTGCAGAACACAGAACACTTGATGATCTTCGGTCTGGTTATGTCAGCTCAGTTAACACTGATTGGCAGCAGTGCTTTGCTCAGAGTAATAGCAGTACATTGATATTTAGATATAGATGGATAAAGGACATTACTCACAGGTCAGTTAGGAGTCTGGGCAGCCAGATCACACCCTGGAGTAGCCATCAGCAAAGGCAAGCGGATTCCAAGGAATAGGTTAAAGCAGCAGTGTCCAAGGCAGAGCAGTGTGAGGTGTCAGCATCCACATCCAGCTGGGACCACGTTGGTCTTGTCCTGCAGAACCCATCGAATCACAGAATGGCCTGGCTTGGAAGGCACCTTTAAGATTATCCTGTCCCAACCCCCTGGCATGGGCAGGGACATTTTCCACTGTCACAGGTTGCTCCAAGCCCCATCCGACCTGGTCTTGGACACTTCCAGGGATCCAGGGGCAGCCACAGCTTCTCTGGGAAACCTAGAAATTCCTGCTGGTAAAATGGACAAAGTAACACAAGACGTGACTGGAACTCATCCTTTTTCCCTCAGAAAGCTGAAGTTTTATGGCTTACAGACAATGTGATTAACCAAAATATTAGTTGGTCAGCTGAGTGTATTTCCTTCAGGATTCCTCTGCTGGATCGAATAAATGCTATCTAAAAATCAGAGAAATTCTTCTGGTGTGCCCAAAAATCTGACCTCAGTTTGAAACTGGTTTGTGCTTTAACACCAAACACATTCTAAATGAAGACTGAAACATAATTTGTTTCATTGATAGCTTTAAAGCAGATGCAAAATTAAATATTTAATGCAACAATTGTGTTTGTTTCTTTTCCTTTTTATCTTCCTTTCTCAGCGTGGTGTTAACCTCAAATTTCTGCAGTGCCTTTCCTCCACAGATTTTGGGAGTGGCATTTTCAAGCGGTGACACCAGTGACAGTCTTGCTGTAAATGAGCCAGCGCCAAATGAATCAGCTCTGACCTATTTCTATTGTATCACCATTAAAAACAACTGTGTTTTGCTATGGTGATAAAACTCCAGCTGTGTCTCACATGTGGTTTAGAGGATCAAGTCTCGAACATGAGCTGACACTGTTAACATCTCTTCTAAGTGCATGCTTTCATACAGGTCCTTTTGCAAAAGTGACAGCCCTTCAGGCAAAGTTTGAGAGACTTTGTCTGAAGTCACCCAGTTTGGCTTTTCGAGAAAACAGCTTGGAAAGCCTGTACCTTCTAACTTAGAGCCTTGTGGCTTAGCTACTAGATTAGGTTTCCCTTTTCAATTGTCATTTGGGGTCTAATCTTGCTCCGTGCCCTTACAAATACACGCAGCAGAAACCTTTGCTGAATTTCTTCAGTTCTGTTCCCTTGCACTTCTCTGCCTGCGCAATGCTCCTCTGAAGGATGTGCTGGCCTGAAGAGAGGCATAACCCTGGCAAATCCTACACAGAGATTGTGCTGCAGACAGGCCTCAAACTGGGTCCGCTGGAAAACCTTCCCGGTGTGGAGGAACACACTCTGTGCAGGGAGCTCGGGGTGCAGCTGCAGTGGAGCTGCAGGCTGAGCTCTGCAGCAGCCCAGCTGATACAAGAGGCTGCTGGAAGTTCTTAGATTTTCATTCACGGCAAAGCGACTTCGGGAATGATGTTAATGGTTTTTAAGCCGGTTCTCAGGGCGGTATACGGGCTGCGAGCAGGGAGCAGAGGCAGCCCCTAGGCCGAACACCTTCCCTTCTGCTGGAGCTCTGGCTGCGGGCTGTGTGGCGGAGGCGGGCGCTCAGGTGAGCCGTGGGGGCCCCGGGGATGTTCCTTTCCCAGGGCGGGATTCCCGGCATTGTCCCGGGGCCCTGAGGGCCGTGCGCGGTGTGCGGGCGCCCCCTGGCGGCCCTTTCCCATTGCACAGCCTTCTCCTTTCCCTGGCTCACGGATCCCGTCCTTCGCCATGGCGCTGCCGCACGCCGGGGAGACTCGCCCCCGCGGTTTAGGCACTCCTGCTGCAAAGCTCTGTAGCGTTAGGCCAAGCCCTGATACCTAAACCTGGGAGATTAAACATCATCATCAGCGCGCACCAGAAAGATCAATACTTTGTTGTGTCTAACAAGCAGATCCAAAGTAACTGGAAGAAAAAGCTTCTCAGTAAAGCAAACAAGTTGAATTTACTTGGATCCCTCACTTGGAAGGGATCCATAAGGATCATCCAGTCCAACCCCTGGCCCTGCACAGACACCCCAACAATCCCACCCTGTGCCTGAGAGCGCTGTCCAAACACTCCTGGAGCTCTGGCAGCCTTGGGGCTGTGACCATTCCCTGGGGAGCCTGGTCAGTGCCCCAGCACCCTCTGGGGGAAGAACCTTTCCCTGATATCCACCCTAACCCTCCCCTGACACAGCTCCAGCCGTTCCCTGGGTCCTGTCCCTGGTCACACAGAGCAGAGATCAGGGCCTGCCCCTCCTCATCCCCTCGTGAGGAGGCTGCAGACTGTGATGAGTTCTCCCCTCAGAGACAATGTGAGGAAGCTGGAAAAACTGACATAAATTTTTGTTTGAGTGTGCTGCATAACAATGCTGATTTAATCCCTCATCCTCCAGCTGGTTATGTCCCACTCACAGCTTTGCTCAAGTTCTGAAAACCCTCATCAGAAAAGGTCAATCTACTGCTCTTCAGGGATGCTTGCAAGTCCACTGTCAGATGAACCAGAGCTGTTGCTCTAAGAAGGGTTCCTGAGTAATCTGAGGAGCCAAACACAGCCCGTCTGCTGACCTTTCCCTCTCTCCTTCACTGCTCCGGCCTAATTCTTCTTGCAGTTTCTGCATGTTGCATTTTGGAAGAGCTCAAATAACAAGCCAGTTTATTTTTAGAGAAAACTCAATGGCAAGACCAAGCTAGCACCACATCATTTCCACAGAATGACAGACATTTAAGGAGACAGACATTTTTCCCTTTTACTGTTTTCTTCTTTGCATCAGCTCCTTTCTCTCTCTCTAGCAGGTTGCAGCAAAACTCAGTGTAAACTTCTTACCTGTGTTAACTTCTTAACAGTGTTAACTTCTTTACACTGGTAAACACCTCAGCTTTACTCACCTTAATTTGTAATCTTAACAGGTCTTGATTGAAAGCCACTGCTGCTGAGGGATGCCCTTCCTCACAGTCCCCCTGGAGCCCAGCTCAGACCTGATGTTCTCCCTGCCAAGTGTCCTCACTGAGACTTCCACAAGTTTCAGTGTTGTCTCCTGGCTGCATCAGCAGGGACATCAGCTGACCAGCTGGAATGCAAATCACCTTTGAGAACCCTTTTAAACAGAATGACAATCACAGAAGCACAGGATGGGTCAGGTTGGAAGGGACCACAGTGGGGCATCTGGTACAGTCTCCCTGCTCCAGCAGGGCCATCCCGGAGTGCAGGATTGTGTCCAGACAGCTCTGGAATATCCCCAGTGAGGGAGACTCCACACCCTCTCCAGACATCTGTTCAGGGTTCGATCACTGCACAGTTCCAGTCCTTCACAGGCTCCAAACTGAGCCTACTAAATGCCAGAAATTGCTGGTCATGTTGTTCGATGGTGGTCAGAGAAAACCCTGGATTTGTGATGTTTTAGAATCTCTACCTCTGGTGCAGATAAGCTGGGAAATGTGAGGTTTACAAGACATTTCACAGGGAAGTCTTCAGAGACTTTCCCTAAAACCACAGGTCCCAAGATTGTGTGATTATGGCTAGAAAGATCTGTATCTCCTGACCCCCAGCCTCCTGGTTTAATCCCTATTTCCTATTCATTTTTAAGTCATTCATATTCATTCCATAATTTATAATTAATTCATATTTCCATCCATTATTTTTTCTATTTGTTTCCGTTTATTTTTGCTTGTATGTTTCTTCCTTTTAGCAATATTTGTTTTTTCCTTTTGAGTTGTTTTCCTTCTCCCTGTTCATTTTATCTTGAAGTTTGTCTTTTGGAGTCTTTTCCTTTCATTTACCTTTGGGTTTGGCAGTATAATTCACTTTATGATGATGTTTCTCCAGTATGTCTGCCCAAATGCCTCTTCTTCATTCTTCAGGGTCTCTTTGCTCTCCCCAGGGGTGAAAAAGGGCTGGGAATTCAGGAGAAAACTGCTACTGGATGGAGGAGAGGTCAGGCCAAACACATCACACAGGAGCTTGGTCACTTCACAGCAGACATCCACAAGCAGATGTGGGAGAGGGAGAGGTTGAGCATCCTGCCCTCCTGGCCACAGGCTGAGGACAGGATGCTCACTCAGACTCAGGACAATGGACTCAGTTGTTCCCACTGGCCTCACCACAAATCCCACTCCTTTTACTCAGGGTTTCCCCAGGTTTATAGAAAGAAAAGCAATCTGATTTTTGCAGTAGTATTCCACTGCAACAAACAACTGAGTGTAGATTTAAATCATATTGCAATTCGTTGCAAAAATGTGCACTCCATGTGGTTTTTCACCAGCTCAGTTTGATTCCCACAAAATATTTTGATCCTGCAATTTACCACTTTTTAGGACTTTGTTCTCCTTGAATCTCACGGGATTACATGCCAGAATTTACCTATCCAGTGGGAAGGCAGCTACATTTTAGAGGCAGGCTCATTCTGTGACTGCAGCCTTCATTTTATATGCCTGCTAACACCATCTATCCACATCAGAGGCTTTAGAATCACATCCCACCAAGGAAACACCACCATGGAATGAGCGGTACAACCAAATTCACTAAAGGAATAAAAACAAGGCAAGTAAATTTAGGTCAAGGTGAGTTTATTGTCCATACAGCATACCTAATCCCGCCAAAACACTTTTCTTAGAACCATCTTTAAACTAATCAAAACAATAGGTTATTAATAAAAATGACAACACTGAACAAAGACCTTTTAAAAGGCAATCAAGACTACACCGTATCAGAGTCTTATCCATCAAAAACAACCTCGTACTTTCTAAATACTTTTGTTTACACTGATGTCTACTACCACACTTTCTAGCATCCCCTGACCACATAAACATCCACACCTCTTAAAGAGCACATTTGTGAGAGAATAACGTTGACTTGATATGGCATCACACTCAATAAAGCAAAAAAAAAAAAACCAAAAAAACTGAAACAAAAAAAAAACCAAAACAAAACCCAAAAAGTTTGAGAACAGAAACTGTGCAACCGAGAGTGATTTCTGAGGTACATGAGAACATGGTAATAAACATAGTGGAAAAAATCCAGTGGCCAGGTGGTTTGCTGAGTAATTAAGAGCTGTCCGATTACTCAAGCATAAATCATCAACATTGACATGGGATTGTTATTTTTCTCTTTCACTAGCATGTTGGAAATACAAATAAATACATTATGAGGTGCTCCTACACTACAGTAACGGGAAGGAGGAGAAGACCATCAAAGTACCATCAATAGGAAGCTGAGAGAGAAATGCTTTTAGCAACTGAATGTTGCTAAAAGTTGCAGAATGAGCAACACGTTTTCTGTTCTTTTTTAATCAATCAATTGGGAGGTTTACGATTTCTGTAATTCAGGGGGGGAAATCTCACACCTCATTTGCAGTAACAACACACTTCCTTTAACATCTGTTAAAAGAGAGCAGTAAGCAGTCATTTTATTCTGAAAGCTACTGTGAAAGCTCTCAAGTTGTAGGGTTTGCAGCCTTCAAACATACAGTACGCTGTAACCAGAGGGTTGGCACTTGCTGAGCACGTCACTGCAGCCAAGGACACTCCTCACCCTGCTGGGGACACAAAGACCCACCAGGACCTCGTGGGGGACTGGGAATGCTGAATGGTGCTGCCCCTTCCAGCACAGCTCGCCCTCACCCTGCTGTAGAGCAGCCAACCACAGAGGTGGCCCTCAGCCTCTGCTCCTTCAGTTCTGCAGAGGGGTGACACTGTGGGATCAGCCCTGTGATCCGTGGCAGGGATCATCCCTGTGATCCACAGCAGGATCACCCCTGTGATCCTCTGCAGGGATCACTGCTGTGATCCCGTGGCCGCTGTGGGACCGGGGTGTGCAGGAGCTTGGATGAAGAGCAGGAGCAGGCACCCTAAACACAGGTCCTGCCTACACCTGGCCTGTGGCGCGGAGCCAACGTGATGGACACAGTGCCAGCGCTCGGAGAGGTCACCCCACCATCAGGACCCTCTGGCACAGCTCCCCATGAAGCCACAGGGCAGGGCTGCCAAGGAATGATCTGACCTGACCTGACCTGATCTGATCTGATCTGCATGTGGTTCTCCAGTCTTGCTTCAACAACACCAGCTACTTTTTTCCTCCAGGACAGAGACACCGCCGCGGAATTCCAGGTGCTCCTAATGCAGAACGTCGAGGTGGGAGGTGAGGCCAAGGCTGTGCCCAGCAGCAGCTTTGGGGAGGACAGACCTGCTCACCAGTGGAGAGTCAATGCATTTTTTCCACTATGAAAAGGATACCAGAGACCAAAAAGGAGCCAGTGCCCCGCCTCGGCTGCTTGCAACCTCTCCCCGGCGGGCCCCGGGGCAACCAAACTGTCACTGTGTGAGGTATTGTGAAAATGGGAACCATTTCTTGTCCAGCAAACCTGAGGTAAGTATACCATCTTTGCAGAATGTGATCAGGAAGGAAGGAGATAAAAAAAAGAAAGGGAAGAAGAAAGAAGGAAAAAATAAAATAAAATAAAAAAAATCATGAACACGCTATTAGAGAAAAAAGAAAACCTGTACAGGGCATTTCCAGTAAATCAAAGAACTCATCATATCTCCACTTAACCATCTACTTCAGGATTTGAAATTTAAGCAGTAAAATAATATATTATAAAAATGTTTATAAAATAGCAGCACACTCAGTGAAACAATACAGCTAAGTACTGTTAATGTGAATAAGAATGAAACAAATCATAGCTTCTTAGCAGCGCAAAAAAAAAAAAAAAAACAAAAAACCCCCCAAAACCAAAAAAACAACAAAACCTTAGAATCTTACTCCATCTTCTACCCTCATCTAGCCAAATAGGCTGAGTCCATACATATAATATTCTTCGAAGTAGCATGTTCTTTCTGGATTTTTGTGTTAAAAATGCAAACATTAACATTTCAACCAACAGCTTCATACTGGATATCTGCAAACTGTTAATACAATTGTGCAAAAAAAAAAAAAAAACCAAAAAAAAAAAACAAAAAAAAAAAACCAAAACAAAACCAAAAAAATAGAACCAAAAAAACCAAAAGTTGCTCCAACTCCTTTGCCATTTAAATGCCTCTTCGTTACAGGTGGAGCAGGAAAATAAATTCAAGTACACTGAATACACCTTTGTAATAAAACTCCAAGTCACGCACCTCGATGTTTACCACCATGGCTGTTGCACCAGCAATTTTCTTTCCTTGTCCATAGATAAACACGCAGGTGGTATTAAGATCCTTCTGTGACACTGAACAATACAGATGGTCAGGCTTTTATCCGGAATGTCATGACAGGAATGTCATCTGAAGCGGGTGTTGGTATTTCCAGCAACACCACAGCTAACCGAGTACACCAGATACTGGAAAATATTGACTATAAAAAGCTATACAAAGCCTTTCTTTTGTGTCTTTTTTTTTTTTTTTTTTCTTTCTTTTCTTTTTTTTTTTTGTTTTTTTGTTTTTGTTTTTCTTTCCTCGGCAAAATTGTCATAAACCATCTCATTTAATCCCTTAGGAACAATTTTCAAAGTGCTTTTCGAATGAAATGGTTTACAAAAACGCTCACTGTGGATCAATACAGTTAATGAAATGCTGAAAAAGTGTGCAGGGGGAGTGGGGGGGAAGAGAGACGAGGAAGCAAACCAAACCTCATCTTCTTTAACCCAGTGAGGGGCTATTGCAAGGGAAGATGGACAGAGCATCATTTAAATGTCTTTGTGGCCAAGCTAAGAAGCTGCCAGGTATTAACATGGACGTGAAGCATTAGCACTGTCGAGGTGGCATCATCTAGCTTTTCCTAGATGATCCACCACATCTTGCAATCCAAAGGTTGGAGGTGGTCTGCCCAGCCAACAGGTCGGGATTAATGCGTGCATTCCCCCCACTGACCGTGAACATTTGGGAACTTTGGCTCGGCCCATGGCTGGGTAAACGGAATTGCCCTCATGCCAAAGATGCTGCTGTGTTTAGAAAGAACCATTTTGGAAGGAAAAGTAGATAAAAAGTCAAGAGGGGCAGAGGGGAAGTTGGGGGGGAAAAAAAAAAGAAAAATAAATCAACTAAAAAAAAAGCCCAAAAGACACCTGCTCTTCTGGCTGGTAAAATAAAGCATCTTCTTTCTTAGGTAGCAGCTACCACAGACAGCAAGAGTAAACAAAACTAACATACAGAGATCCAACAAACACTCCTGGCTAATAACAGAGGTGACAGATCAGCAAATCTCTTCTGCATTCAAAATGGTTCAATTGCTTCAGGGATCTTTTCCCACTTTGCCCTAAACCCCTTATTCTATTGCTTTGCAATCTAGTCAAGCCATAAAATCGCACACACGATTCCTTTCTTAAATCTAAAAAAGGGGTGTATGCACTAGTTCATAATACACAGACAAGTATACTCTACTTTGTTCCCACAAATGCAGGCTTACATCGATCTAGCTACTTTGTATGCTTTTATAAGCATTTAATATCACTGATACATAATCAAATAGCAATTACCAAATATATCGTGGGATTCCCTTCTGTAGAACATCACAGGCACCAAACGCTTTTTTTTTTTCATTATTCAGTTTTTGTACTTTTTTTTTTGTTTTTCTTTATACCTAAAAGAGCTTTAAATATGTTCTATGTGGGAGCAGATTAAAAAAAAATTCACTCTAAAAATAATAACAAAAATAAAGGGTCTGGGGGAGCAAGCGTGACTTTGTGTGCCGATGTCCTCACAGGTTGATGTCTCTCACATCTGTGGGAGTGCTGGCCTGGTCCAGTTCATCCACTGTCTTGGAGGGGTTGCTCTGCTGCTGCTGCTGCCTGACTTGCTGCAGGCTGTTGACGAGCACCGCCTCGATCTGTTCCTGACAAGCTTTAAGGCAGTCCTAGAGAAAAGAAAGCAAATTTATCTAATAGTAAAGATAAAGGTGGTTATTTGGTTATTTTTTCCTGACTGAGCTAGCAGAAGTTGGAAGAGCATTGGTCAGGTGTTTCCAAGAAGTGCCTGCTCTACACGAATCAACCTTGAATTCTGAGAGGTAATCACTGTGTACAAACTCCCTTGGTTAAACACTGTTCATACTGTATTTACTAAGCTCTAAATCTTAATATTTTACTGGTCTTTGATCAACAGGTTGCCCAGAGAAGCTGTGACTGCCCCATCCCTGGAAGTGTCCAAGACCAGGCTCAGGGCTCTGAGCAGCCTGGGATGGTGGAAGGTGTCCCTGCCCATGGCAGGGGATTGGAACTAGATGATCCTTAAGGTCCCTTCCAACCCAAGCCATTCCACGACTCTATGATTATGTGATTTATGTGATCTTCCTGGGCAAGAATCTAAGTATTACAGAGAAATAATTTTTCATTCTGCTATGCAGGGTTAAGCCACCTAAGTTGCAATTTTATCCTGACATAACCTCCATGTGCTGTACCGAGATCACAGAGTTTTATCTGTCACACATTTGGGTCCCCCAGGCAGAGACACAAAGGTCAGTTTATCTGTGAAAATTCACACAAGCCCCAAACATGCAGCTGCATTACTGAATTGTAGAATCATTTAGGTTGGAAAAGACCTCTGGGATCATCAAGTCCAGCCTCTGAGCAAACACCACCTTGACAACCAGAGTGCCACGTCCAATAATTTTCTGAATATAAAACCAGTTCCCAGAGACCACTGCTTTACAAACTACAGAACATTCAGAGAAACAGCAGGGTACAGTACAGCAACATAAATATAGGAGCCTGTCCATAAGGAGTCTCACAATAAACACGAAGTATAAATACAGAAATAAATGTGAAGGATTCACCACATTTAAACGAGACACAGCAATGAAGAAGATGACTATTAAAATACTTACAGGATGTTCCACACTCTTGATAATACACTGGAAGACCAAATAATGTGGTTGTTTAACCAGAAAAAAAAGTGTCAGAAAACCTTGACAAAACCCTGAGTTATAGAAGAAACTTAAAAATAAAACCCAAGCTGTGACTGTATGAACCCAATGCCAACCACGTTCAGTGTGCCGGCACTGGGAATATCAATCTGACACTGTGCAGGGGGACACGTGGTGCTACAAGAAATGGCATTTTCTAAAGGCAGCCCTGAGGAGTCCTTCTGGAGAAGGCACTAATACTGTAAACTTCCTGTGGCCTCAGCCTGCCTAAGAGCTGGGTCCCTCCAGGAGTCTTTATGGAACAGAGCAATGCAGGGTTTGGGAGGAGGATTTTCACAGCACAGTGCTTTTACCAGAGCCCCCACAGCATCTGGCAGGGGTGGTGAGATGGAGCATCACCATTCCCACTGTCAGCCAGAGGAGCTGAAGAACAGAGCGGGGCACTGACCTCCACAGGGTTCCACAGGCACTTGTGAACCCACTATGGGATGTGACTGCAACACTGAGGAGCTGGGCCCTGACCAACACACCCTTTTTTCTACACAGTACCTGGTTATTGGGGAGAGTTTGAAATATTCATGCGTGGAGGATTGATTTGTCATCCCAGCCTGACTGGGAAAAACACATCCGGTGAAGAGGATCTGTTCCGCTGGCGACGCCGACGTTCGTGATGGGTGCAATTAGCTCCGGTGGGTAATGAACACCCATTTTTCTTGGCTACCAGCCAGCAGCTGCTGGCTGCAAAATCCTGTCCTCAGATAAAGAAAATCCCCCATTATCAGCTAGGGAGGGCTTTAGGTCCATTGTAAGCATTCACCTGTGTAAGAGGGCAATGACAACAAATCACTGTGTGGGTCAAGGCATTTTCAAGTGTGGGGGCACCAGTTTGGAGACTCTTGTAACAGACGACACTTGTAATGTGCTTTTTTTGGGTATAAGAACCTCTTCTTTTAAAGCACAGTTTCAAAGCACTGTGTCCTTCTGAAAACAAGCCAGATTTTTTTAAAGCAGCTTCAGTCTGAAAAGCTTAATGAGGCAATTTCCTTGCAGGCAGGCTTGGGGAAGGAAGGGTGGTGACATGCGGAACATGAGGCTGGAGCATTTGGAGTCAGCTTTGTCTGTTCCTAAACACCCTCATGTCTGGTCATTTACACCATCACTACACAAACTTCTGATGGGCAGTGTGATGATTCATTTCAGGTATGAAGAGGCTGAAATCTCCAGGTAACCCCACAGAGAAATGGGTCATTTCTGGTGTCATCAGTTTGTACATAAAATCTATAAAGTGGCCTCGACTGGAGCTGTCACATGGATTTTATTTCATATGGGAATCCACAGGCTACTGTGTATTATTTGTCTGGTCTGCACTTGGGTTTTGAACTTAAAACCACCAAATTCTTTAAAACAAAGAAACCTACAGTAAAAATGACCAGCACACTGCATTCAGCATGAAGTAGTTTTCCAAAAAATGTTGCTATTTGCATACTAAAGCTCCTTGGATGTTAAATCTCTCAGGTGAAAGGAAAAAAATCCTAATTTAGAGTATCTTATCAGCCTGTCACAGTGTGATAAGGTTAAGTAGCTTTATTGTATAGATGAGGGCATCACTGGAACTTTCTGTCAATCCAAAGTTAAGGGACAAGATACAAAAAACTACTAAAAACCCATCAGGACAAACAGCCTGGCCTCCCCATGACACAGTATTTTTAACCCCTCCAAGTTTCATGAGGATTTGCTGCATGTGTGCATATTTTACTGGTGGACTTTCATTTTGCAAGTTCTAGATGGCTCTGACAACAGAGAATTAAGTTTTAAGAACATATCAAAGAAAAAACCCATGAATTGCATTATTTTCAAGAAATCTTCCTTGAAAGAACACTATAATGCACTGCAGTATGACCCCAAATTTTGCAATACAAGGACTAGGCCATTCCTTCAGAATACTGCAGGGTTTGCCTTTGTTGTTTTTACAAAAAACTTTTTTAAGTGTGTGTCACATGGATCAACTTCCCCATTCTTCTATATGGTCTAGTAGTTTTAATGATTAAAATAGTTCTGGTACTTTCCATTCCATAGTTTTATTTTTACTTCAGCATGTACAGAACTAAAAAGGCAATTAACTTTGAGGTTTCTTTTTTTTTTTTTTTAATTCTGAAATTCTTTCATCCCTAGGTGATTTTGCTAGCACATTTGAAATGCATTTGAAGGAAAAGAAAAGCTTTCCTGTGTCTGATGAGGGGCAGCCTCGTGGCTATGATGGCTGGCAGTGAAAATAACTGGAAGGAGGAATCAGCAGCTCTATGGCATGAGCTACTTATTCAAGTCAATAATCATTGAAGATTTCAATTTCCATTCATGACAAAGCACAAGCCCTAGGGAAGATCCTGCAGAATATTACACATAATTCCACTTTCATGAACTTTTCAACACTTCTGTGGTGTATGTATGTCCTATACTGGCCCTCAGCTTCCAGTTTTAAACTGGCATTTATGGTTATTTGGCAAACTATGAGGGAAGGCCTCCCACTCAGCCCAATCCAACTCAACTCAACTCAACCAACAGGCTCTTGCTTTGCACTGCCCAAAATCCCAAAGCTGGGAATGTTAAAAAGTCTCCTGGCATTTGTGTGTTAAAGGGTGGTTAGTTTTCCACATATATATACTAATTACTTCACAAATAAGTGTTAAGGCCCCCAGTCTCCTCCTCTTTCTTAAAACTAATTGCAAAAGGGAAATCAGAAAAGGACTTCTTTTAGGTGCAGGATCTGGTTTGATAAATGGAAAGGATGCTGGAGATACCCAAAATGACAGTACTGTTCATTGGTCATGTATGCATTGCTTGGATAATCTAAGAAAGTAGCAATCAGACATGCATTGAAGAGTTGGGATTTACATAAATTCCAGCGTGGAACATGTCATCTGTACTCCTACACACAAAAGCCGGCTGGATTCCTCCACTGGTTCACATTTAAGCCCCAATTCAGACCTCTCCAAAGCACATGCTTCATTGTTGACATAAACAGGGATTCCTTCCCAAAGTGGGGCCTTTGTGTGCTGAGCGCTGGCCTTTACCTCACTGACCTTCTCCAAAGCAAGAGCCTGGAAAGCTGCTGTGGGAATATCTTATCCATTTACTGTATTTACAGTGATCTCACATCTAATGGATGCAGTTAAAAAACAGAAATATTTTCCCTCCTGAATGTATGTTTTTGCTACTGTAACAAAGAATATCAATCACACGTAAGTGTCTATGTCTCTTTTTCCAACTGGAAGTACAGAAAATAGTAATTTGCTGTTCCAAAGGACACTTCATGTGGACTAACAAGGACATCTCATTCAAAAAACAAAACAAACAAACAAAAAAAAACGCAAAAAAAAAATTCATGCCAGAGCTTCTCCACTTACTGTTGCCACATTATTGCAATAATGTAATAAATGAGGTCACTAACATCAAGAATCTGAAATACAGGGCATTTTTCTCTGCCATTTTTTGGTCTTTTCAGCAGTTTCAACAGTGTCCTTTCTAGATTCAGTTCCACTGTTTGCTTTACCACTCACTTTGCTGGTTTCCTGTTGCTGCTGTGGGTATTTCTCTTTGCAAACAGGAGAGAACAATGTTTTCAGAACTGGGAAAAGAGAGAGTAAAGCCAACACACCAGCAGGGCGATGCAGGGGCATATGCCATGATACTCCTTGCTCAGTGTGACTTGGGATTTCTGGTAATATCTACCAGGTAATACTCTGAAGACGTGAAAAGATGGAAAGGTGAAAAGGTGTGGGATTTATGCTGTTGTAACAAACGCCCTGAGCGTTTAGTGAAAAAGGGGATTTTCAAGAAGCTGGGAGGACCTGCCTGTGTTACACAGAGCTGCAGGAGCCGAGTAGGGATTCCCTGCTGGAGTGGCTGATCCATGGGAGCTGCTCTGGGGGCCGTGGAGCCGTTCCTCGGGGCCCTGGCTCCCCTCGGCGCGCTGGCCGCGGCCGCGCCTGTCAATGGACCCGACGGAACTCCGCCATGAGCCCGCGGTGTCACTGCATCACCCCATTGTTGCTACACACGCACAGCACTCACTGGGGAACAAAAAGCTGAATGAAAGGGAGCAGCTGCCAACTCAGGCAAAGACAACTTAGGAAACTATCTCATTCTTCCTTTCTCTGGGAGGCTATTTTGCCTGTTGTTTCCTTGCATACAAAATGCGGTCTGCAACAAATAAGGCAGGATAAGATACAGTGAGTCCTGTTTCTTGCTTCCAAAACCACAGGCTCTAGACACTACAAAGGAGGGGATAAATGGTGTATGTGCTGTAGGGACAATGTTCAAATGCGATCCATTCAAGATAGATTTCCATGATTTTTTTATTGCAGCTCTAAATTCTTGAGCATGGTGGTTCTTCACTTCCGTTTCTGTGCACAAATCTGCAGATCTTTATGAAGGGATGTCTCTGATCTTGGGAATAAAAGAAAACATCCCAGCACTGACATATGTGGCACATGTAAGTGGAGATATTTTAAATGCCATTTATTATGGATCCAGTCTTCAAAACAGCCCCACTCCGCATTTTTAAGGGCTCATGGCCAGCTGTTTCGACAAGCCTTTAAAAAATGCTTGGTTCCTTGCTTTTTTCCTACTTCAGGCCCTTAAATATGCTTTAGATTTTCCAAACCACTCAATACACACCAGTTACCATCTGGGAACAGACTTTTAGAGATGACTTCTGCCCACATACAGGCATTGGCTCTGCCTGAAAACCTCTCCCTGGCTGCTGATGCTGGGGAGACCAACTCCGTGTGTCATCCAGATGCAACCTGGATGGCAGCTCTTCCAGGAGGTGAGGGAATAGATTTACCCAAGAAAGGTCTCAAGCAAAGAAGAATATTGATTGCAAACTCTTAAAATGTGTCCTACCCATTCAGCTATCCTTCCTCACATCCCGTAATTGTGCACAGCAGGGATGCTCGTATCCTCCTCCAAAGCATCTGGCTCCACCAGGGACAGGATACTGCTTGCACTGGAGTGCTGGTCTGGGATGCTATGGGAGTTCCTGACTTCCTGTGTTGTTTATTTTTCCTTTGCAATGACCCACCAAGAGATGCACAGGGAGCTCTGTGTCTTCCTGCCAGTAGGTCTGTTAACTCTTCGCTCACCATCCTCTCCTCTTCAAACAACCACAAAGGAAATGTTCCCAGCCCCTGGCAGGATAACAGACTGGAACATGCAATGCCCATCCTGCAGAGCTGTGTGAAGTTCGAATCAGAGGCCCAGAATGGTTTGGGTTCAAAGAGACCCTAAAGGTAATCTTGCTATGGGCAGGGACGCCTTGCTCTAGACCAGGTTGCTCAGAGTCTCATCCAACCTGGCTTTGAACACTTTCAAGGATAGGGCAGACACAGTTTCCCTGGGAAACCTGTGCCAGGGCCTCACCACCCTCTCTAATTCTAATTTTAATTTTAATTTTAATTCTAATTCTAATTCTAATTCTAATTCTAATTCTAATTCTAATTCTAATTCTAATTCTAATTCCTAATTTCTTCCTAATATCCAATCTAAACTTACTCCCTTTCAGTTTGAAGCCATTCCCCCTTGTCCTGTTACTACAATTCCTGATGAGATGTCCCTCTCCAGCTTTCCTGTAGCCCATCCAGATGCTGGAAGGTGCTCTTAGACCTCCACACAACTTTCTCTTTTCCAAGCTGAACAGCCCCAACTCTCTCGTCCTGTCTCCACAGGGGAGCTGCTCCAGTTCCCTTTACCAATTCCATGGCTTGTTCTGAACTTGCTCCAACAGTTCCTTATGTTGGGGGCACCAGGACTCTATGCAGTATTCCAGGTGGAGGCTTACAAGAACAGAGTAGAGGGGGAGAATCCTCTCCCTCAGTTGTGTGGGATTAGCTCTTAGTGGCTCTTAGGGACAGTAACAATCAGAGAAGGCAGCTCAGATGCACTGTGCAGAGCTACTTTCACTACCCTTCAGGCTGCTGAGCTTCTCCAAGAGAGCTCCCTGCTGTTTATTTCAGTTGGTGGAAGGAGTAATGAAACCAGGGTTTGCCTGGCCCTGTTGTCAGACTTTCTCCAGCCTGTGATTCAACCCTCACCAAACAGCCCAGGGCAGCTATTTACCAGAAATAACTGTTATCCCTAAAATGACAGTCCAGGATGCCTTGGACAGCCCCATCTCAATTCTAGGGCACTGTTCTGGATTCATACAAGGATATCCAACACCAATGTGTTTTTGAAAGAAACACTCATGCTGGTTGTCTGCTTACCCAGCAGCTGGGCTCTAAATTACATTTTGTTTATTAATAACGTATTTTTGGTCTAATTGTTAATGAAACATCCATTAAAAACATTCATTTTAGTTGTAAATGCCAAACTCCAGTCTCAGTTACACCAATGTAAATCTAAAATAACCATTGATTCCAGCCTCCTGGTTAATGCTGCTATTTCCCAGCAAATAAACTGCACCCTTAAATTATCATTATAAAACAGTGAAAGTTCAGAAAAGCTCACTGCACTTAAGTAAGTTGCATCAGGGTTTCATTACCATTCTTCCTTTTCATCTGCTTGCAGCTTTGAAGCTGAGATTTTTCATGCTTCACCTCAGACAGTGACATTTTTTGAAAGGCCAGTGGGAAAGTCCTATCATCTGTTTCCATGCTAAGCAATCACACACCCCAGAACAAAAATGAAGCAGAAGCCCTGGCACCCTCTGGCTGGGAAAGACTCTTCCCCAGCTGCCTGATGGCTCCTGTGGGCTACCACGAAGCACAGGGGGCCAGAAGGTTTTCCTCTGCAGAACTGTTAATTTCTGTGACTTCCCCACTTTTCTGCTGCAGGAGGGTCCTAAAGCCCAGGAACTCTCATTTCTCCCTCTTCCCTAAGCCCCCACTGGAAAACAAAATCATTCACACAGTGACAATGAATTAATTGTGCCACTACAGGAACAGCTCTCAGGCATCAGAAATTCGGAAGTGAGAGAACTGAAGCTCTTCATTCAACTTTAATTAAGTCCCAGTGTAAAATGTATTACAATAGTCTTTACTCTTTATTAACACAGCCTTGGGCCAACTCTTACACAATCCAGACAGTACATTTTTTTCCAACAATACATTTTACACATGAGGCTGGTATTACTACCTATTGCTTAGCCTGCCCCATGCTTCTCTGATTTCAGGCGCAGAAGGTGTCCCTCCTCTCAGAGGGACCAAGGGGATCAGAGGCATGGAGCAGCTCTGCTGGGAGGAAAGGCTGAGGGAATTGGGATTGTTCAGCCTGGAGAAGAGAAGGCTTTGAGGTGACCTCATTGTGGCCTTCAGTGCCGGAAGGGAGCCCACAGGAAAGATGGAGAGAGACTCTGGACAAGGGCCTGGAGTGACAGGACAGGGGGGAATGGCTTCACACTGACAGAGAGCTGGTTTAGATTGGATATGTTTAGATTGGATATGAGGAAGAAATTGTTCCCTGTGAGGGTGGTGAGGCCCTGGCACAGGGTGCCCAGAGTAGCTGTGGCTGTCCCATCCCTGGAAGTGTCCAAGGCCAGGCTGGATGGGGCTTGCAGCAATCTGGGAGAGTGGCAGGTGTCCCTTCCACTAGGGTTGGAATGAGATGATCTTAAGATCTCCTCCAAACAGGCCATTCTGTGATTCTATGGTTTAGACTTCAAGCACTCTGAATTGGAAATATTCCTTTTTCTGTGCAAATCCAATTAGAATTAAAATAAATGGGAAACCCTAGAACTGCATTTGAAAATCAGGATTAATTTGATTGCAAGGAAAAAAAATCAAAATTCTCTCCTTTTAAGTAAACTGGACTAATTACTCCTTTTTAACCAAATCACAAACCCAAATCTTCACTTAACAATGCCATCACAGATGTAATAATGCCACATATTTACTCTGTGAATCAAAAACTCTAAACTAGCACACGTTAAGGACAGCTTGGGTTGTGCCTATCTCACGTCCTGCCTCAAAATTAGCTCATTATTCCCCTCCTCCAAGCCAAGAATTTTTAGGTGATACCTGAAGGAAGGCCAGAAGAGCAATTTCAAGGTTGCAAGCACAGGATCAACAGCAGCACAACACCTCCTGGTTTGCTTTATGCCCCAGGGAATGCTGCCTGCTCACCCCATCATCCAGAGCTCCTAAGGAGGCTCAGCCTGCTGGACCACCAGCCTGGGCAAGCTAAGCAGGCTCTCCCCACCAAGCCTGAATACAAACTGAATTCCAGGAAATCAAGGAGCTTTGGAGACTCAAACCAAAGTGCTGGGTCCACACCTACAACTCACTCCCTGCAGAAGCACCCCCCTCCTTCACTCCACTCAGCCTTCAGGATCAGGCCCAGCTCTCCACTGGGCCCTGGGAAGTGAAAGGAGAAGAGGAATGTGGGACACTCACCACATCTGTGTTTGTGATCTTGGCCAGGAGGTCCGTGAGGCTGTCCCCATCATCGAGCTGAAGGCCACAGATGGCTGCTCCCACACTTCCAGTTGCTATCATTGATGGTGGGTACATGGCAAAGTTAAAATCTGCAAGAACAGATCTGGGAATTAGTCCAAGCCCAGACCAGAAAAGCTGCAAAACATCAGAGGCAAGCAACATAAAAAAAACCACACCCAAGAATAAAACCCGGGGAAGTAGAAGAAAGGGAAAAGTGCCACTCTTTTTGGTCCCATGGAGCTCATTAGTCACACTGCTCATCACAAGCAGTCAAAGGAGGGGGAACAGACCTGCAAATTAAAATGGAAATGCGGTTCAGTCTTTTATTCTCACTGATGCATAAAGTAAACCTGGACAATTTTTAATAGTCTTTCCTTAGTTTTAAAGAAAAGGAAAGAGAAGAAGGAGGCTTTCTGTAATTTATGTCAGAAATTTGGGTCTTGGTCACATTAGACCTCTCTGTATAACCAGAAAACTAGCTGGAATAAGGTATCACAAAGGACCAAAATGAGATTTTTAGTCACGTCAATTTTTAAAGAGTTAATTAATTCAAGCATTTAAAGACCTGTCCGGGAAAGAGATTTTAATTAACGGTTCATCTTTACTACCTAAGCAATTAGGAAGTGAGAACACTTACAGCCCATAGCTACGAAATAAAAGAACAAAAATCGCATTTGTCATTACTACTACTTCTTAATAAACAAGCTGAAAATACACTTTAGAACTTCATCTCACACATCTGTCAAATCAGAAGAGAAATTAAAATAAAATCCTGTGATCTTTATAAGGCAATTTTATGGTTTATGATACTGCCGCAGACACTGGTTTATCAGCAGTAGTTTATCTTGCTAAATACCAGCTCTCCCACATCTTGATATATTCCTAAAATGAAACTTGATTTGCAAGTTCTTTGGTTCAACAATAACTCATTAACAAACCTTTCTCTACCAATTTTCAGTATTAGCAAACCTTTCTCTGCCAGTTTTCAGCTGGGGGAACTGGAGTAGAAGGAAGAGTAAACCGAAGTAAGACATAACAAGAAATAAATGACAAGCAATACATTCCATCAATAGAAACAGATTACAGAAAACTGCCCAGCTGCAGATCCCAAATCCCCTCTGTTCACAAATTCTGTAACCCTGCTGATGTCTGTGGAACCAGTGAGGTTTTAGACACATGGAGAGCTGTTCTCAGCCTCCCAAACTCAGAGATGGCACATACTTCAATAGCTGTGGAGACAGCATATCCTTCTCCAGACTAGAATATATCCCTGGGACTGAAGCAGTCCAGTAAGAATGGCACTTGGGACATAACATTCACCCAGATGGACCAGAACGGGGCTGTTAGAAGTGAGGAGACAAAAGGAGGAGTTGAAACCCTGACATGTATTTCTGTCTCTTAAAGCCACCAAGAGGTTCCCACCTGCAAGCCCAACATTGCTTGCTGCTTCCTACCAGACATCACCCTGACAGACACTTTTGAAGGGCAAATTCCCACTGGCTGAAGTAAGGAATATGGACTGCCATTATTATAAAAAGAATAATTTATGCACTATTGTAATAGTACAGAACCCACTGTACATAGGAAATTAAATTATATTGCCCCCCACTAATGAGTGAGACAACAGGAGAACCTTGACTCCCAAATTCTCAGTGCAGGACACAGCCCTGAATATGCTGATCTCATCACATGGTGAGGGAATGGGAATTACACTTCCAGGATTACACTTCCTGCCAGTCACCTGTGGTGTCCCCCAGGGCTCAGTGTTGGGGCCAGTTCTCTTTGATAAACAACCTGGATGAGGGGATCGAGTGCACCCTCAGTCACTTCTCAGGTGACACAAGTTGGGTGGGAGTGTTGATCTGCTTGAGGACAGGAAGGCTCTGCAGAGAGATCTGGACAGGCTGGATTGATGGGCCCAGGCCAGAGAGATAAGGTTCAACAAAGCCAAGTGCTGGGTCCTGCCCTTGGCTCACAACAACCCCAGCAGCTCCAGGCTGGGGAAGAGCGGCTGGGAAGAGCCCAGCAGGAAAGGGCCTGGGGCTGCTGGTCCATAGCCATGCCCAGGTGGGCAAGGAGGCCAAGGGCACCTGGGCTGGGTCAGCAATGCTGTGGCCAGCAGGAGCAGGGCACTGGCTGTCCCCCTGCCGTGGGCACTGGTGAGGCCTCACCCCAAGTGCTGTGTCCAGTTCTGGGCCTGGCACTGCAAGATGGACATTGAGGGGCTGGAGCGTGTCCAGGGAAGGGAACGGAGCTGGGCAAGGGGCTGGAGCACCAGTCTGGGGAGGAGCTGCTGAGGGAGCTGGGGGTGTTTAACCTGGAGGAAAAGGAGGCTCAGGGGAGCCTTATTGCTCTCTACAACTCCCTGACAGGAGGGTGCAGCCAGGGGTGGGTTGGGCTCTGCTCCCAGAGAACACGGGACAGGACAAGATGAAACAACCTCAAGTTGTGCCAGAAGAGGTTTAGATTGGATATGAGGAAAAATTTCTTCAGGGTGATCAGGCATTGGACCAGCTGCCCAAGGAAGTGATGGAGTCACCACCCTGGAAGTGTTCCACCATCCCTGGAAGTGTTCAAAAAACATGCAGATGTGGCACTTGGAGTCACGGCTCAGTTGTGAACATGGCAGTGCTGGGTTAGGCTTGGAGTCTAATGATCTTAGAGGTCTTTTCCAAGCTTAATGATTCTATGATCAAAATCACTTTCATGTTTACCTCACGTGGATTTATACAAACACATGTAAAGGATAACCACACCCTTAAGCTGGGAAGCAACTTCCATGTTTGATCTTGGACGTACCAAGTGTCTCTCACTTATCTATGGGAACTACGGGTAGCAACTGATTTTCCATAATTTTCCCCTCCTTGTCCTGAGTTTCAGGCAGGATGTAGTAAAAAGATGGTGCAGGGAGGTGCCATGTCCAGGCAGAATGGGCTGAGGGAAGGACAGAGGTCCACCTGCCCTCTGAAATTCCTTGCCTCGCATCACGACCTCCATGTTATCCGAACGCCGGTGTTCTCGTGGCTGATTTTAGATCCACTCCCAGAAACTGTCTTCCTAGGAAGCTGAATAAAGAGGCACAGTGTCCCTGCCAACTAGCACTGCTGTAGGTCTGCTTCCACGTGGGGTCACATGCGAACATTTCTATGCCCAATAACCTTGTTAGCTCCCTTAATGTCATTCATAATGCAAATGAGACAGTGAGCGAATGGCCAGAGGCCCAGAGTGACTAAAGCTCAGCATCCAGAAAGTCTTACATTGCCTCTAGCTCTAAACTAACTTCCCTCCATAACAAGCACCATAAACTTGGCTATCAAAGCTACACATGCCCAGTCTTTGTTGTACAACAGGCAGCGATTTGTATCACTGGCTTCTATTTTTAGCATATTAATTAACTACTGCAACTGGTGAGGCAAGTGTCTCCAACTGGAGAGTGTGGCACCATTGTCTGAAGTCATCACCTCATCTCGAGCTATTGAAAATCATGGCAGTGACCCTCCTGCTGATATGAATTTAACCTGACATGCCCACAAAGGAATGGGGGGTGGTGCACCAATTTTGTGCACATGGTTCTCCACATCACCCTGGACCCTATTAGTGTGGAAAGAGCTCATTGAAAGAAAAGAAGCCACATTGTGCTGGGCCACCTAGAGGGTTGAATAGAAAAGGCTGAGGAAAAGAGCAGGCAGCGCAATAAAGGCCATAATTAACATATTTCCATATTCAAGCAAAGCAATAACTACGTGAAATGTTTGTCAAGGTGCAATGAAAGCATAAATATTAAGTACCGTATCTGAGGGGATGCAGAACCGCCCCCCCAGTCTCTTAGATTCCATTGAGAAACTCAAAACAAGCTTTTTACATGTTATTTTCAATTATAAACCTCTATCTCTGCTTCTACCATGACAACAAGACAAGCCTCCCCATCCTCACTCAGTTTTCACCCAGGTAAAACTGTCCCCCCCTCCAAATTAGGTCAAAAATTTGCCCTGAGATTAAAGAAAAATTTAAAAGAAAAAAAAAGTGGGGGGGCACAGAGAGAGAACCTGAAAATGTGAGCTGAAACATATGCATTTACTGCAAATTCTTGTAGGAGATGATGAAACCTGAACTACAGGGGAAATTTTATAGAAAGCATTTCTTATTGGACACTTGGAATTTTATAAATAGCACTTCTCCCTGGACACCTGAAGCAAGGCTATGGGCTAAATCCTTCTGTGTGCAAACTTGGTTAACACACACCCAGAGCCTGCATCTAAAGCATGGCTCTGACTCCAACTTTGTTGTGATTTATAGGTTTATAGTTGGGCTCGATGATGTCAGAGGTCTTTTCCAACCTAATTGATTCTGTGATTATGCCATTCTATGGGAAAAGTACAAAAGAGTCTCATTATAAGTTAGAGAAGCAGTGCCACAGCGCGTGGTCTATGAGAATCTGAGCACATGAACACTTCAAGGGAAGACACTGGGCTGTTAGAAAGCAAAACTTGTTTTACTTTCTATTCCCAGGCAATGTACACAACAAACTACCCCACCCCCATTTTAGTATCACCTATTTCCCAAACGACCTCAAAAACAAGTGACCTACCCTGCACAACTCCACTGACTTCAGCACTGGAAATAAAAGAAATGGCAAGAAACAGCACCCTTTGAAACACAGCCACCTGTGGACCAGCCAGCTAGGGCCATCAAGCAAATTCAGGGTACCCTGAACCTGTCCCCCACTTTCAGCCTGGAGCTGACAGAGCCAGGGCACGAGGAGGTTTTTCTGCCAGTGGAGCACACGTAATCCACGCCGAGGTTCCAGGGCTGCGAGCACCGCGGCTGAGCTGTTTGGCTGGCTCTCTCCCAATCCAGTGGTCTTCACTGCCTTCCAGCCAGGAAAATGCAAGGCTGACAGTCAGTCCAAAGCAGAAGGGAACTGGAGGAAGGAACCCAGAGAGGTCCTGCAAGGGGAAGCCTTAACTTGCAGCCAACAAATAAAACCGTCGGAAGAAGAGCACTGACAAATACCCAGGCTGAACACGCTCAGTGTGTCAGAGTCAGGTGGGGGAACTCTACCGACTTAAAACCACTCATGTTACTGACCTGGCTGCTGGTTAGGCTTTTTTTCAGCAGCCAGTTTTCATCTCTGTAATTTGACGGATATTTATTTACTGAGTTGGAAACTGCTATCATAAAGAAGGTAATTCTTCCCATGGTGAGGGGAAAAAAAAGGGAGGAAAAAAAGGTATGTTACCTTCATCAGAAAAACAGGTATTGATACATTAAAATTATGTAGATAATGGTCACAGCCAGCCTCGGACGTCACCCAGCCAATGCCTGTACTATGAAGACAAGCATGGATCTATATTTAACCATCCAAATTTAAAAGAAAAGTCTAAGATAAACAATTGAAGTAGTGGATTTAATTCTTGTCTGCTTTGATCCAAATGCAATTTCAGGATCAGTGTGGTACTCTTTTTCTTTTCTAATACATTTGGTTGTACCTGCAGTGGCCATTTTTTTCTCTTCCTCTTGTATTTCTCCAAGACACTGCAAATTTTCCTCAAGTTAACTATTTCCACTTTTAAAGGCAAAGCCATATGACTCTTCAGCCCTTTAAAGCAAACACAAAACTTTCAAGTAAACCAGGATAAAGAAGTGCTTCCATCCTTTGAGTAGGTGGGTGGGCAGACATCTAATTCTGCTCCTGGGCTACAGTAAAGCAAACAGCATTTGGCCTTTAAACAAATGGGTCTGAAGTATCCTAAATGTTAATGCTTCATCACAACCATCCACAAGAGGTAGAGACAGGGAAACATGCTGAACAACCTATGCTAAGTCGAGGAGCACTCACAACATGCTCATTAGCTGATGGCAAATACTATTTCTGAACAACTGTTAGCACTGGTTATTATTTCCACTTATTTTACATCTTCCTAACCAAGGATTAGGATGATGTTAGTGCCTGAACCACCAAAACATCAGACCTGCAGCTGGTAGAAAGGAGGGCAACTCCTCTGGCAGCTCTGGAGTGATGCCAGCTTGTATCAGCACATGCTCTCTTTCTCTATTTCTTTCCACCTCCTCTTGCCAGACTTGACTGGTCATGAAACATTCCCAAGGCCCTGACTACTTGCTGATGGCACTTCCTTGGTCCTTGTGGTGCCATTGACTGGAAAGCTCAGTATAATGATATAAGCTGCCTCTCCCTGGAACAAGCAAGAGCCTTCTTTCGTCTAGCCATAAATTAGTGCAAATTATTCTTTCTTCTGCTATGCAAGAATTCCCTGCAAACAGTGCCACTTTGCAACATGTATGTTATTTCTTAAGACACTTACATAATGAAGCCTCTGCAGGCTTCATTCTTCCCCTCTGCAAAGAACAGGTCCCAGATAAAACTCGTATCACTTTTCCAGGCTCCACTAATTTACACTGGACGAAAAGGGGATGCAGAGTAGAATTGCCCAGCAGGAATGCTGAGGAGCAAACAGGCCTCATTTTGTGTGGTCACCCCATAGACCACTACCAGGGCTGTAGACCTCATCTTGCAGTCTTCGCTCAGACAACACTCCTATTGACTTCCACAGAACTTCTGTCTGAAGAAGGATGCAGGATTTGGCCCAGAAGTTAAAAAAGCCTTCTCAGCTTTTGAGTGTAGACGATTAATGTCCCAGAAACAGTGGGCAGAGGTTTGGCACACTGTATGAAACTGACTTAAAGCTGACATTTTGCCGCTCTTTCTCGGCCTCTGTGCTGACACAGGCCCCAAAGCCTGAGATGCTGGATCCACCATGGGCACATCCCACCTGCCACAGGACTCAGCTGAGGCACAGAAAAGACCAGGAAAAGGACTGAGTCCAGGCTTTTACACAGGCTCCCTTCTATCTCTGCAAGTCTGCAAAGGTTTCTGCTTCCAAGCTTTGCTTGCCACTCAACTAAAATCCTGCGAAGCTCCTCACAGAGATTAGTGTCTCCATTACAGCTCCTCTTTCTGAAAGCCTGTCACACACAGGCCACTCTCCCTCAAAAATCATTCCCTTACAGGCTCTCACATAAAAAAGGGGTATCCTGCACCAAAACTGTGGCATGTACAGCCTCTGAGAGTGTAACACAAGGAAGCAGTCGTGCATCTCTGACTCTGAACAGGCTGCAAGAAGAAATGATGAGCATGACGAAGAGTAAGGAAATAATGCACATTTCTCTTTCCAGCAGCAGCGTGGCAGGCTCTGCACACACCTCTGTAACCACTGCCCTCTCCCACTCCTTCCAGCAGTGATTCCCTGGCTTGGAACTCAGCACAGGCAAATGGCCAACCCCTGAGAGAACATTTCCAAGCTGTGCAGTGCTGTGCAAAGAGACAGAGGAACAAAGGGTGCAGAGCAGTAAAGAGAAGGTGTGGGCAGAGTGGAAAAGCAACCCAATCCCAGCGAGCAAAACAAGGATGATCTCCACTGGGGTCACAGCTAAACAGGAACCTCCCATGATGAAGAATCCCAGAATCATCAGGGCTGGAAGAGACCTCTGGAGATCACCCAGTCCACACCCCTGCCAAGGCAGGGTCCCCTGGAACAGGTGACACAGGAGTGTGTTCAGGTGGGTTGTCTCCAGAGAGGGAGGCTCCAGGCACTCCCTGGGCAGCTGCTCCAGGGCTCTGCCACCCTCAGGGTACAGAAATTCTTCCTCATCCTGAGGTGGAACTTCTTGTGTTCCAGTTTATGGCCAGTGCTCCTCATCCTGTCACTGGGTATCACTGAAAAGAACCTGGCACCATCCTCTGACACGCTCTTTGAGGTGTTTATACACATTAATGAGATCCTTTCTCAGTCTTCTCCAGACTAACCAAGCCCAGCTCCCTCAGTCTCTCCTCATAAAAGAGAAGCTATAAGCACCACTTAAAGGCCCCAAATGCATCCTCTTGGTGCCTTGAAAATCCAGAAGCCTTCTGAAGGAGATTTTGGCTTGCACAGGGAGCCACCAGTGGGATGAGAAAACAAGGACATGGTGACACTTCAGGCTGTGCCAGTGCATAGTGTCCATGTATGCACCCTTACTGTACAGTGAGCAAGGCAGCTGGAGAAAAATGCCACTTCCATGCCCCCCCCTAATGGAGAAGGAGACTCCTGAAACCTTTCTGAGTGCAGAGCAATGAAAGAGAAAACTCCTTATTCAGGAGGACATGCAAGCTTCTGTCCTGCTCAGCAGCCGTATGTTCTGATGGGACCAAGGGCAAAGAGGGAGACATTCCAGCTCCAGTCATGCTCATGTGAATCATTAATCACTGCAAGGACTGGGGAGAGGCCATGGGTTTATATCCTTGCAGCTTGGTTCAGGAACTGGGCTCAAAATAAAGGCAGAGAAACAGAGAGAGTGCCAAAGTGACCAAACATGACTAAAAGAAATATGCAGAAGAACGGAGTTATTACCTCTTTTTGTGGAATGTTCAGATGGGAAGGAGAACAGGGATGAGTATCACAGTGATACTACACAGCCAGCACAACATCCAGTAACTGTTCATGGCTGCTTCCCTCTTCATTTGCTGACACTAAATGCTCCAGGACTGAGATCAAAGCCAGCTCTGTACAGGCAGGGAACACCTGGGAATTTCTGGTAAAACATTTTTGCTGGGAAATTAAATGGAGCAGTTGTTGAAGAAGAACTAAGGCTAGGGGAGAAAAGTTCAAAATATGCCAGATTTTGTATGATACCTTAAAGAAGAGAAGTACTTGTGAGCAGAGAAAGCTATGCTGAGATGAATCAGGAAATAGAAAGAGATTCACTGCTGTGCTCCAGACCAGAGCTATTAGCCAGGCAGCCAGGTCAGGTCTGGGAATAGTAAAGAGTAAAACCCAGGCTAAAACATACACATGGGGAGCAAGGGAAGAAGAGATCCTATTGCTGAAAGGAGGCAAATGGGGAAATTAAACACCAGGCTTTACCCGGACTGGCAGAGAGCAGCAGCTCTGAGGGAAAAAGAGAAAGAAGAAACAGAGCAGCTGATGAGAGCTTTGCAACAGGACAAGAAAAGGAAATGACAACTGGATCTGGAAGGAAGTCTGACGAGAAGGGGACTTTTCTTCAAAGAGTGGCAGTGAAAGGGAAATTCTGTAGTAACAACAACATTTCCACAATGGAAATTGAGGTAGCAGTTCACAGATAAAGTGGGAATGTAGTATTGAGTGCCTGGGTAAGATCTCTGCTTTTGAAATGAAAAAGTGCTGTGTGTCCTCCTCAAAACTACACAGTGGTCTGTGGACAATGGCATGAGACAAAAAGAAAATCTCCAGCCAGCACCACGGTGCCCTCACTTTTGAGAAGCTCTGTACTCAGCAATTATGTCTTTTGCTTTTAATAGAAAAAACTCTTGACTTGTTGCTTCTTTAAACTCTACACAAAGCACTTCATTTCGTGCGTTGGAGACATATAACATGAGAGGCAGATCACATGAGGGAACTGCATGACTGGGCTGAGGGCTGGAAAGGGGGCACTGCTCTGGATCTCAGTGAAAGGACTTCTAGAGCATGGAGCTTCCCACCAAAGAATTCATGGAGTGGAAAGAAGCTGTGGTCTTTGGAGACTCCTTCATGGACCACAGTCTTGCAATGGTTTAAAGGCAAAGGATTATGGACCAGAATTTGAGATGTTAAATCATAATGAAATTCTAGGGCTCTCAAGAAAATATTGTGCTGGCTAGAAAAGAAAACAATCCAAAACACTGTTGTAGGAAGTGAAAGCAACAAAAGAGATTGTCTCGTTTGGAAGGCAACACGGAGCTGTACTGGAGTTTGATGGCTGATGGTTTGAAGATCCAGGGACATGTCCATGGGAAAGACTATCTTTTTCATATCACACAAGGCAGAACAGTGAATGCATCCTGAGTAAGGGGAAAAGGCAAAGAAATCACCAAGAGTGATCCTGCAGTATTTGAGCAATATTTCTATTGAGTCCCATGGTCTTTGGTCTGAAAAGGATCATGCAGCAGTGGGAAAAGAAGGGAAGGTCTGAGCATCGTGGCAACTAAAAAGTCAATTACCCTAACACAGCCCATATACAAATCTCTAAAACAGATCAACTGAGGTAGGAAGAATTGGCCAACATTGCAAGAGCAGTCACTACGTCTTAAATACAGGAAGCAGGCATTCAAACCCCAAAGTTGCACCCCGTCTTCCCTTCCCCTCTGCAATCACACAGGCAGAACAGCTCCTATCCCAAAGGACTAGGTATGTCAAACTGGTGAACTCAAACACTGAGCCATCCACTACTTGGTAATGACTCTGGAAAACACTGCATGCTGTTTGTCTAGTCCAGGTCTAGCTTCCAAAAAGTAGTCTTACCATTAACCCTTTGCATGAAAATTCAGAGTACACTAATTTTGTAGAAGTAACTGAGGGAAGAAAAACCCAAACAACAAAGTTACACACAAACAAAAATCAGTGTTTTGCAGATAGGCCAAAATTACAAAGCCTCTCTTCCACAGAGGCAATTATTCTCATTTAGAAACTGTCTTCAGCCATGTGACAAAAAGGGAGCGCAATGGTTCCCTACAAAACACAGTCGTTTCACTGCTTTCTTGGGGTGAAGCTAGGACAGAATCCACTTTTTTTTTTTTTTTTTTTCAAAAAAAGTAATTACCTTTTAAATTGTCATTCCCTGTGCTTCAGGGATGTGGTAGTATCACATAAATGCTAAAACAAACAATTCTGCCTTTTATCTGGACGGAGTCCAGTTAATGAAAAGTTTATGAACACATTCATGCGATGCATTAGTGCAATACCTTTTGGGCTAATGTGCCACAACAGCTTCTGTACTTGGAGCTGTCCTTACAAATGATCCGTGGCCCTCTAAAAGAAGCAGTGAATGGGCAAAATAAAACCCAGGATGGTCTAATCCAGCCTTACAAGACTTCCCTGCAAAAGCACCACACACATCATCTGCACTACGGGTCACTACTGCAAGAATTCTGTCCAATGCAGTTTTGGGGCCTGATTCACAACGCCCTTTGCAAACAGTCCCATGGGATTTAGCTCCTCTTCCTACATCATGTAAGGATGGAGGGGATGAAGCACCACCAGGAACAAATCTGCTCTTCCAATGAGCAGCAGCAGCAGCCAGAGCAGCTGAGCCTACCTGTGGCACAAAGGGCGATGAAGGTTTGTGCATGCTTCCGGATCAAAAGCAGCTTGTCTTTAGGGAGAGGCACCTTCCTTAGGATGTGTTCAATGAAATCATGTGGGGTGACGGCTGCAAGGTTCCACTTCAACTTCCCCAGCACCACCAGCTCCCATTCCTGCAGAGGGGGGACAAGGAGAGCAAAAGAAAAGCCATAAGCAAGCCTGTGAAAAACCTCTGCTTATTTCTTATTATAACTTTATCACTGCTAAATTTGTTTTGCCCAAACCCTTTCTTCCATACGCCTCGACTGCTTTGAAGTCGTTGACTTTATATTGTTTTTTTTTTTTGAACACCAGAAATGTCAGGCTCTACTGAAAATAATGAGACCTGGCAGCTCCTGCCAAGGTTTTACTTTTTTTTTTCGTATCCAGTGCTGAATGCCCACCCAGAAAGTTTAGCCGGCAATTAGATATTGCCAAGGTCACTGTGGTCCTTTCCTAGTAACTTCTTCTAAATGACTATAGTCCTTACTTTATAGCCATTTAAAGCCCTAGGGACAGCCATGCACAAAAATAACCTAGATATACATTCCTTTTTTCAAAACTGGGGAAGTTGGCTTGATGGCATTCCCTCCCAAAACTGTACTCCAGAGGTCCTGCAGATAAATCTGATGGTGCTTAAACTACTCCAAGAGAGGCTCCACAGAAAGGAAACACGCATAACACAGCCAAGAAGTAGCCTGTGTAAATTATCTGCCAGTAAATCATGTAGGAGCCATTCCCAGATTCTTTGCACGCCCAAAACTCCCACTGTAATCAAAGGAAAACTTGGGCGTGTACGTAACTACTGGCCATTCCCTGAAATGGGATTCCATGTGCAAACAGCACCCGATCACCAGATCCAGCCATGGGGTGCATGACCTGCATGTTTCAACATTTAAACCGAGTTCTGAGCACCTTACAGTGCCCCACAGAACAAGCAAAGCTCAGGCCTCCCTCTCCCATTTGTCTCATCCATCAACTATTAGCTATTAACTAAATTCCACGCACTGATTCCCGAGTCCTGATGATGCCTGATGGAGCCCAGTGTGGTGGGGAGCCCCAGCTGAGCTCACAGAGCTGGCAAGTCAGGAAAAAAAAAAAAAAAGTCCTTTAATTTTGCACCGCGGAGACGTCAACCAGCGTTGCTGAGAAACCATAAACATGGACCCCACAATGCCATTTCTGCAGTCGTTTCCCTGAATAGATGCCCTCTTTAACAGCAAGTTACTTTCCTGCGGACATTCCTTCTGGATTATGACAGAGCCCTCCATGGTCTGAAAAATCTCACATACATGCAAAAGGCTGCAGAAACCAGATGGGTTTTTTTAATTTCTCAAGAGAACCTGTAAAATGTTGGAACATAACAGCAATTATGTGAACCCAGGCCTACTCTTCCCAGAATTACTGATGTGACAGGTTTTGAGAGAGAACAGTCAACCCAGAGGACCAAATACAAGGAAGCACTTCAAACACATGCTTAAATCCACGTGGCACAAGAAGGTAGGGACATTGCTCTGCATATTTGCACACGGGGACCATGGCACTTCCCCTGCCCATCTGTGCCACCAATTGGACACCTTGTGGCCCTGGCAGCCAGGCAGGGTTTGAGGGCAAGGTTCTTTAACTCTGTGAAAGCCCGAGCTATCAAACCCAACCCCTCCCCAGGGGGAATTCCCAGTGATTCATAGGAAAAATTCTTCTGCAACTCAGATGGCTACGGCCATCTCTCTGACCTAGCATCCATGTCACCGAGGGGCCCTGGGGCATGTCCAGTGCTCCTCATCATGACGTGTACATCACTTATTTCCTTCAGTAATTATCAACTTGCTTCTGCTGTGTCTAAACTGAGACAAGCAGCGGACACGAGGTGGTTTAACTGAGCTGTATCACAGAGGATGGGTCAGGCTGGAAGGGACCACAATGGAGCACCTGGTGCCACCTCCCTGCTCCAGCAGGGCCATCCCAGAGCACAGGGCACAAGTGTCCAGACAATTCTGGAATATCCCCAGTGAGGGATACTCCACACCCTCTATGGACAATCTGTTCAGGGCTCGGTCACTGCACAGTGAAGTTCTTCCTCGTGTTCAGGTGGAGCTCCCTGGGCACCAGTTGGTGCCGTTGCCTCTTGGGCACGGCCGAGCATCCCGGGCCCCCCTCGAGCATCCCGGGCCCCCCCGGCCCCGGTCCCGCACCGCCGCGTGTCTGCCGCCAGGTGGCGCCGCCGCGCCGCCCGCCCGCGCACGTGCGCCCGGCGAGGACCCCCGTGGGGACTGCGGGACACGGCGGGGACACGGCGGGGACACGGCCGGGACACGGCGGGGACACGGCGGGGACGGACCCACCCCCGGCACCGCCAGCGCCGGAACCCCCGGCAGCGCCGTGCCCGGGCACGAGCGGCCGGAGCGCCGCATGGCACTGCCAGGTGGCCTCGGAGGACAGGGATGTTCCCCCGAGAGACTTTCTGGCCGTTCAGACACGAGGGAAAAGCGTGGGTTTTTTCTAAAAGGCAGGGGCTGGGTGGCGAAGTGCTGAGTGCTGTGCCGGAGAGTAGGGAGGAATAGGGCTGCTTACCAGCAGCTCTTGGGGTTTGATGGAATTGTCCGTGTATATGCACAGCTTCTCGGCTGTGAGGGGGATTGTCTCTTTCAGCTTG
>VXAX01002903.1:1475118-1585357 GCA_013399835.1 Leptocoma aspasia | reverse complement strand
GGGGAGCGGGGCAGCCGAGGCCTCCCCAGCAGCGGCGGCTCCAGGGCTGTGCCCGCCCCGCACGCTGCGCTCCGCTCCGCTCCGCCGTGTTTGTTGTTGTTGTGCTCCGGGGAGGCAGGCGGCAGAGCGAGCAGCTCCCCCAGGGCGGCGGAGGGCGGACAGCCTGTCGGCTTGTTTCTCTTCCTCTTCGCCGTGGGAGCCCGCGTCCCGTCCTCCTCGGCGGGGCAGCCGCGGGGTCTCGGCGGAGGACGTGCGGCGCTGCGGGACACCTGGGGCAGGTGGCAGCGCGGGCAGCGGTAGGTGGCCACGGGCTCCCTCCGGGGAGCGGTGCTGGGGAGGGCGGCGAGGGCAGGCCATCGCCCGGCCCCGCAGGTGTGTGCGAGGGGCGCGGGGCTGCCCCTCCGTCGGGGCGGCCGTGCCTTACATAACCGGGCGGGAGGCCGGGGAGTCCGTGCCGTGCCTTCCGGTTTCACATCGCGGCCGTGCCCGGAGCCTTACACCGAAACGGTCAACTTCTCCTTTTTTTTTTTTTTTTTTTGTTCTGTTTTGTTGATTTTTTGTTTCCCCTCCACTTCACGGGGTCACGGCGCAGGACGGGCGCTGGCCGAGAGCTGAGCAGCGGGGCAGGTGCTGTGCTCGCCGCGGTCCCACCGCTGCCCCCTGCGCGGCTGGGCGCTCACCGGCTCTTGCAGGGATTTCCTTCAGTTTCCGTGGGGAAGGTGTGCACGGGGCTGCGGCGACTCCCAGGTGCCGCTGGGACGCTCCTGTCAAGGGACCCGCCGCCCTCTCCGCCCTCACCGGCTGGGCTCGGCTCGAAGTTGCCGTGCTCCTGATGGGTGCCGCCGGCGGTGCCAGGGCTGGGCGCTTGCTGGGGAGGGTTTGGCGGTGTGGGAGGCTGTGGCTCCCTGTGTGATGAGCTGTGGCCATAGCAAAGGCTGTACTTTAAGTGCCTTCGTACGCTTGTGGGGACTTCCTAAAAATCGCTGCGTGATTTGCCTTGGGAAGAATGTAAACATGTATTTTTGTAATTTTAAGTAGGTCCATCCTGATAGTATTTCCTGTGTGCACCGTCTTTGCCCTTCGGTATACCAGATGCTGTGTTTGAAGTAAAGTTGATTGAAATAATATGAAGACACTGGGAAAATAATGAATTCTTGTGGAGAAACTGAAGTTTTCCCCCTTTTCAGTGGAACCAGAATTGAGTCTCAGGTGATCAGGAATGATAGCATGTATATTTGCACTGTTTTATTTCTGTTATATCCACTAAACATTTTTAAAGAGCTGAGACTAATATAATTTTGTTGGTGTGGAGTACTGCCAGTTCACAAATACAAACAAGTTAACCTGTAGATGGTGGGTGGTTGTGTATAAAGGCTTGAAACACCTGGCTGGAAGGATGGGGAAGTGCTCCCTGTCAGTCAAGATAAATAATAACAGAGTAAGAGAACAGTCTTGGTTTATGTTAATGATTTGATTGCTCTTGGCAGTCAAGTAGGAAACAATTCTCTAAAATCTTTAAATAGTCGTAGAGCAGTTAGTAATAACTGGTATGGGTCCATCAAAGCTCTTGAGCATCATGGATTGTGGGTTACAGCGGCTCTGTCTGTCCCGATTGCATTATGAATAATTCTAAAGAGCACCAATGAGAACGTTACAAATGCCATGCCAGGCTATACCCAAGTTTCTACTAGTAAGAGCTATAGAGGATCAGGAAAGGAAAAGCTCGCATTTGTGCTTTCCTAGAGTATTCTCTCCAGGCAGCTGTGGGTTACTCCCATGGGTAGAAGTGTTGCCTTTGTTCTTGACTGACACAAAGTTTGTTATACATATGCAGCAGTTTTTCAGTCTCTGAGGAAATAGGTAACCAGATGAAGCATTCTACAGACATTATTAATCACTGATAAGATGGTCAGAGGGCAAATTCTTGTTTGCAAAGGCCCATGCACAGGAGTTATATTGAGGGATATTAATTTTCCAACTGGTGTTCATGCATTAGGCTCTGAGATAATACGTTTAAAATAAAGCTTGATGTTTATAGTGAAAGAAAAAGGCATAGTGTGGTGTCTTAATGAAATGGATTCAAATGAATTTTCACTGAGTTGGGAGAAATTCATGAATACAACGTATAGTCAGCTTCACCGAGTTTGTAAGTAGAGAATTAAGAAACTGAGTTTATGCCATTCTGTACAGCTGAATAATGTTCACAGACTTTCAAAGCCCCTCTTTTATCCCAACAGTTAATATAAATAAGGTAGTGAATGTTACAGTCACTATTGGGGTGATAAATTTTAGCTCACCACAGACTCCCAATGATAGAAATTGGAACATGTTACTTAAAAATAGTTTCATATTTATAATTGCTTAATTCTGTGCATTTATGAAAAATGTCTTGACAGAATTGTTCTTACCATTGGGATTTGTTTCTCAAGATGCCAGCTCCTATATGACACCTAGAGCCTTACATCCTGCTTAAAGACAAGCTTGTCAGAATGCTGGAAATAATAAATTCAGAGTATCCTGCACATGCAGAGCAGGACTATATCTGTTTTCAAGTCTTGAGAACAACCAAGATGACATTGGTCACCCCACGAATCAATAGCATAACTGGGACATGCATCCAGTTATTTTCAGTTCTGAAAGTGTGAGAACATGAGTGATCGTGTTGTGTTAGATTACAAGTGAAGGTACATGGAGTGGTAATGGTGGGATAAGGCAAGAGAGCAACCTGAGTGAGTGTCCCTGCTGTTGTGTATCCAAAAATTTATTGTTTGTTCTTTTTGTGATGGTTTATTCAGTACTTGATATGAATTACCCATATAGCTGAAATAGCCACTTTTGTTATTTGTTCCATCAAGTAGAACATATACATTTAGGCTCTAATTGCTCTGCTACATGATTTTTTGTGATGGAAGAAATGCATTATAAACTGTTGAGAGAAGGCTGAATAAGCTGAAATATACATCTTATACTTACTTGAAGCATAAGTACCAGAAGTTGTTCAGTTTTGAAATGCTGCTGTTTTCTGTTAGCTTCTTACTGTCAAAAAGTGAGAGCTGCGAAACTACGTTGGTGCTCATATATTAGAATCTGGGCCATTTGGCTCAAACTTTTGTTTACCAGAACTGAATTAATTTAATTTACATGAGAACGTAACAATTTTTGACAGTCAGCATTGTTATTGGACTAATGTGGATGAAATCTAATATTTTTTTGCTAAAACACTTAAAGCATAACTAGTGTTTAATGAGGAGAAGGCTGGAAGGTTTGCAGTCTAAGACTCTGATCTTGCATACAGGTTTAAAGTATAAACTCTGCCACGGATTAATGGACAGCAGAGTCTTCTGGATCGCTGGTTGCTCTGTCTTGTGGTATTTAATTACCTGAATCATTTTTCTTTCGGGCAAGACGTCAGGTTGAAACTGTTAATCTGTGTTTCCTGAGGTGAGGTTCTTAAGTAAACAGCAGTGATGAAGAGCAGCAGGTCAGGAACTGCTGTTTTAAATACAGACAGCTGATAATCTTTTATAAAACTGAAACTTTTGTGGATTCTTTGAAATATCCTGTTGAAGACAGAAAGGTGTGCTGAATTGTTAGATGCTTCCAAGAAGAAAATCAGTGGGACATTGTAATTTCTGAAGAAGCCTGAATTTATACATATTAAAAAGAAAAGTTAGCAGCCAATGGAAGAAGAATCAGAAAAAGGATATGTGCTTTAGAGCTTGACTGCTCAAATCACGTGTACAACTGGAATTTCAGACAGGTAACTCTAGGCTCCAGTACTTAATTTGCATATTTCTTGTGTTAATATCAATTTTCCAGGGCACCCAGCCTTCTGCACAGACTGCTTGATTTGGGCCTAATGAAAGGATCGATGTAAAACGAACAAGTTTGTCTCTGAGAGAGCAATCCAGTTGCCAAGGCAGTGGCTGGCTGCAGTGGAGATGACATTAGAGCTGTGTTACTGCAGCCTTCAGTCTGCAGTCGCTCTGGCTGTGTTGGTCATTCTGCGGGCAGGTTGTTCTCAGCCCGAGGAGACAGCCTGTGAGTGCTGCGTTTGAGCTCAAGGAGCACAATATGCTGGTGCTGACTAAGCCCTAAGTTAAGATGCCACAACTGAAACACGGTTCTCTAAGGGTTTTGCCAATGTGAGAATTTAGACAAAATATTTGTGCTAAGCTGTGGTTGGAAAGAGTTGCACGAAACTTTATTGATGGCTTTCCCTTAGGGAGACAGTGATAGTGCCTAATCTTATGAATTCAGTGGCAGTAAATAAAGCCTATGTCACAATCAGTTTTAGATTTTCTTTACTTCTTAATTTCATTCAGGTGACTATGGATTTTCTATGGTCATTTCTCCGGTTGTTTTCTTATATTAGTAGCACATGAAGAAATGTCTTCTTCAGTCTAATCACCACACATATCAAATGTTTTCTTATTTGAATCCTTGTGTACGTGAACTTTTGGATATAGTATTAAATAATTTTTGATATTATGTTCATGATTAACAATCTTATTCACACTTCTTTAAGCATGAAATTGTACTCATGTTTTCTTGGTTTGACAGCTGTTTTCAGAGTTTGATTTTTGGGTTTTTTAAAACACTTTTTCTAGATGAGGCTTTTAAAAGCATGTTTTCTAGATGTTTGGGAAATGTATCAGTCACTCTCATCAATTTTCTACACCTCATCTTCTTACTTGAGACATTTCCAGAGACTGACCCTTCTGTAAAAGGTTGATCATCCTGGATTTAACTTTTTCTTGTAGAGATTGACACACAGCTTACTACTATTTTCTTTAAAGGATTCAGAATCTATTAGGAACATTTATTAGTAGATAAAGAATTTCTAAATAGCCGACACTTAAGCAGTTCTAACAAGGTATTCAGATTTTTATTCAGTATTTCAGATTTGATTTTGGGCTTTCATATTCTGAAAGAAGGTTTATGCTTCTCAAAATGCTCTGTTAAAAATAAGTAGAGAACTCTGGTTAATATAGAGTGAGATCATTTCTATGAGGCTTCTTGCATCAGTTGCAGTAACTGTGAAATCCCAGTTCTGTTGCTTGGAATAGCTGTAAATCTTGGACATAATCCAGAAAAGCCCACACAAAAGGCACGTGAAAGAAAAACAAAAAATAACATGGAAATTTTCAGACAGTTTTTTTTTGCTTCTATCCTGAATGATTTTGAAATAATTCAGTGGGGAAATTAGTTTTCTAAGTATTACTTTAATATAAATATAAATAATAAATATTTGGTAATATAAATAATATGACTAAATATTGTTTACTGAAATATTGCTTTTTATTTTTCTTTTTTTTTTCCCCTGGAGCTTTTGGAAGCCCTTTCAAAGGGGTGAAACAAGGAAATTAATAAATCTGAAAAGACTGATCAAGTCAGAGGGTTTTTTTTTTTTTAATATACAATGACTGAAGGTAAAATAGCAGGTTTTATATTAATTTTCCTTAAAATTTGAACAGTTTTTGATCAACGTATCAGCTGTACTAGGTTTGTTTTGCACATTGGAAGGAAAGATGTTTTTTAAATCTGACTTTTTTTGTATTTTGTTCCAACACTTGTGAAATTTCTTAGTGTGTAATTGAAATTCTTAGTAGTTATTTTTTAAACCCTTCAGAAAGTTTAAACATTTGTTTAAACTTCAAATGTCTAAATTCAGGTCTTTCCAGATTGGTGAAGTTAACAACTGAGGGAATCTACTGTCTAACTATTATGAGTGGAAAGTGAGAGGGAAAGGAAAATCAAATACAAACCAAGCTATATTTCTAAAATAATTCAAGCATGTAGTGTGTTTTTTATATATTTACCTGATGCATTATCTTTGGTTTCTGCTAAGGAGTTGAAATTGCTGATCACAAGTGAAAGTCTGTTTGTTCTTAGCTTACTTCTTACTTGGAAGTCACAGAATTCAGGTAAAACCATGCAGTTGGACAATTCATAGCTATCCTTGGAATTCAGATACTTATAAAAGAGGCTTGTCAGTGTGAGAGATCAGTACTAGTAGACACATATAAAGCCATTCTGGCTGCATTTTTGAACCAGTTTTGCTGATTGGTCTTGTGAATACATGAAAGATGGTGAAAAATAATGGTTATATGTAATGGATTAAGTTAGATCAAGGACTCTTACAGGGCAATAACAGCCTGTCGTCTCAATGGCCGTATATTCTTTTTTCCAAAGATTGGAAAAGTCCTGAAGTACAGCTCTTGCGTTGTTGTCAGTTCCCTGCCAGTTTTTTGGGTTTTTGTTTCTTTTCAGTTATAAATTGGGCTGTGATACTTTCCAGATTAGAAGGCAGTTGTATTCTGGTTATTCAAGGGTCTTCTGGGAGACAATGTACAGTTGCTTCATCTGTTCTGGGCATGATCTTGCTGAAGTGTGATATGGTGGTAAAAGGCCAGTCATGAGGTTTGTTCGTCTTTGGACTTAAAGTGTTAAAACTGCCATAGTAAAATCGTAGTTTCCAAGCTAGCAATAGCCTTGGAGCCCTGAGGACTGTTGTCCTGTAAATTTTGTTTATCATTGACTTTCCTAGATTTCCTTGGTAGAGATTTCAGGTGGATAAACTGAAGTGAGGTAGGGTGGCTTAAGTTTGGTAATGATGGTTGGATTAAGTGGTAGAGGTGGTCTTTGCTGTCTCCTCAGATCTTCTTCCTCACCAATTTAACAGTATCACTTTGTATCACTTTCTCCACACAGCTGGCCAAATCTCTCATTCCAGTACTCTCACTAACCAGGCTGCGTTAGTGCCTTGAAGATAAAGCCTAGACGTTTTTTTTTTTTAATGCAGCAATTCTGCAGAGCCCAGTTACAGCTGTTACTGTCCTCTGCCCTTCACATCTGTACCTACACCTGTGTCTCATCAACATATCCCCTAGCTTGTTGCCATTTTCTCCTGACTAATATATGTAACAATATATGTATATATTTAAAACTTCTATTGGCTTCCTACAGTACCCACTCCCAGGAAGCATTCCTGCAGTTTGTGACAAATTCCTCAATTACCTAGACTTCCAGTTCATCTCGAAAAGACTCATCAGCTTCTGGGGGTGGTAGTTCCATATCATCCACAATACCTCATGGTTAAAAGCAAAACATTGCTTTATGATGTTGTCTAATGTATTGTAATGCTTTTCAGTTATCCTCCTCCAACACTGTTGTTTCCTGGATGTCAGCATTGCTCTTCTCTTCTAAAAACATGAGTCCTTAGTTAAACTCTCTTGTCAGATCTTTTTAGTTCTCTGGATGAAAAGTAGTGTTGGAACATTATCTGACAGAACTTACAGTGATTAAAATAAAATACTATACTTGTCCCTTAGAGCATTACGGAGGTACAGAAGAAATTATGGCAGATTTGTGCATGTGCTGGTGTTTTTGGTTTTTTTTTTTTGTGGAGGACGGCTGTACAAGTCTGTGTCCAGAAAGGACCTGTTATACTGAAAATTATGACAGCAAAGTCTGAAACCAAATGAAGGAAAATAACTGGCCTATGTTTCCAGTAGTTCTGTGGTATGGGATAAAATACTGATGAAACAATACAGAACATAACTTTGGGGATTGGTGTGTGCCTTGGAGCTTTATCCATAAAGAATGATATAATCATTGTAATAGGAAACTTTCAGACCCCTACTGTGCTGAATCTGTAATGTTTTGATAGCTCACACCATTCTAGAGAGCTAAAGCTGGAGTAAAACTCATGATCTCATGACTTACTAAAATCCACTATCAAGTTACATGGTGATCCCATTTTAATTTGTCTCTTCAGTGAAATGGTCGCTGAAAAATAGCAGTTTGATTCCAGGCATTTTCATCTCTCTATTGCTTAGCTTAAAAGAAAAAAAACCAGTGCCTGGAAGGCTGACTAAAGGACAGTGGCAAAGTGTTTTGGAATTGGTTGCCTGTTGTGCTTCGTTTATTAACAAAATTGGTGATATGAGTAGGACCTTTCTGCATTTCTTAAGTCAGCCTTGGTGTTAACTCTCCTTTTATTTTTCTGAAAGTAGAAAGAAGATGGATTTTTTTCATAGCTGTTTTCTAGCTTAATATACATGCTCAAATAATTGGGACTGACTTAAAGGAGAACAATTGCAATTACCTTGTGTTTTGGCTCTTGTTGAGTCTTTCACTATTAGATTCTTTCCTCAAATGTTGGAAGTTACTGTTTCCTGAAATATTGGAAGTTACTGAGGGACTTCTCACTGAAGTGCTGAGCTTCTACAAATAGAAACACCCTGACTTGTATTTTGTGTTATCTTTTATCTGTACTATTACTTTGACCTGACTTGTTCCTGGAAAAGAGATGCACATAAGTTTCTGCACAGCTTTCATAGTTTCAGCTTAGTCTCTGTTCAGCTTAGTCTTAGACTCAGTTCTGTTCACTTGGAAGATAGGCAGTAATTTGTCTTTGGTTTTGTTCTTCAGAAAGATACTCTTGTCAAATGGGAAATAACCCATAATAGGCTCACATGGAAAAATTGTTGCTTTAATGGAAATCTTAGTAGGTGCTTTTCAACTGAGTGCAGAGCTGTTGGTGTTGAAAAGCTAATCTTAAACTTTGGCCAATGTGTAGAACGGGTTGTGAAATACTCCATTATTCTCCTCCTCCAGTGGTAAAATACTTTGTATGTGGTTTGGTTATTGGGTTTGGGGTTTTTTTTGGTTGGCTGGCTTTTTCCCCTCTCAATTCTAACTCCTGAATGCTGCAGCCTTCTTTTTTAATGAAAGCACCATAGGAAGACATTTGGTTCCAACTGAAGGCTGAAATTATAGCCATGAGTAATAACTTTTTGTGCCCCTGGAAAGAGTGAGAAAGAAGTAATGAAAATTACTTTGCAACATAATTGGGCTTTTATTATAAATGGCTTGAATGTTTCATCCCTGTGAGTAATATTTTGTCCATTAGGCCTTAGCAAGGCCACAAACAGCATACAGCAACAACAAAAGTATGCTCCTTGTCTTAATGGAGTTGCGTGGTAAAGCACCAAGTAGCATCATATTCAGAATTCTTAACTGCAGTTTATATTCTGCCATTAGGGACTGTGTTTCTTTTCACCTTACCTAACACATATTTTTACAACTTCCCAGATCACAGTTGATGTTGTTCTGCCCCTGTGCACCTTACTGAAAAGCCTGCCCTCATCATTTTTATAATTTACTTTTAGGTATTGAAAATTTGATACTAGGTGCTCCAAAGCTTTCTCCAGGCTGAACAATCTCAGTGTCTTCAGCCTCTCCTCACAGGACGTGTGTTCCAGCTGACAGCTGTCTTTGTGGCCTTCCACGGAACTTGCTCCTGTTGACATTTCATAATGTGGATCCAAAAGCAGACCTGGTAGTGCAGGTACCAGAAAAGTGGATTGTGCATGAAGCAGAACAATTGCTTCCCTCAGTCCACTGGCTGTGCTTCCATTTCCAAAGCTTGGGAAGCTGTTAGCTCTCCTTGCTGCCAGGTGGAGGGACTGATTCATGGCTTGCCAGGACCTCCAGCTTGTTTCCGGGGGAGCTGCTCCCCAGTAAGTTGGTCTTCAGGCTATGCTCTCATAACAGTTTTGTTGGCCATGTCTAAGTTACACTGAATGGCAGCCCTGCCCTCCAGTGTGTCTTCTACACCCATAAATGTAGTATTTGCAGACTTACTGTGTGCTCTGCCAGGTCACTGCAAAAGAAATTAAATGGGGTTGGGGCCCTAACCTATTCACTTTGTAACCATGGGCAGACTGGGAACCATTAAGAGCTGCTGTTTAAGCCTAATGATAGAGATATTTGGGCTGGTAGTTTACCCATCCATGCTCTAACTTGGATCAGGTTAGTTGCAAAGATGCTGCAGGAGAGATTGTATTCCTAAAGTCAAGGTGGGTGAGACCAATGATCTCTCATCCACATATCCTGTCATTTTATGACAGAAGGCAATCATATTGGTCAGGCATGATTTAACCTATGTAAATCCATCCTGGTGATTCCCAATGACCATCTTCTCCTTAATATGCCCAGAAATGACATCCAGGCAGGCATATGTCAGAACATACTGTGGAAGTAGAATAGCAAACAATGAAAGTAGACTTGGACTGTGGTGTTTTCTTTCCTAGTGATCCCTCAGGCTTGGTAACTGGTAACCTGTGCATAATCCCTCTCCTGCTCTTTTCTGGATGCCCATCTGTAGTTGCTGTCCATCTGTAGGTGATGAGTGCATGCTGGTCACAGGATGGAGCACCTGCATCTTTGGGAATGTGGTGATGAATAAGCTGGGACTTCATGTGACCTGAGGGAACAAGTTTGTTAGGAACAGGATGTCGCTTCTGGAGTGATTCTTGTTCCCTCTGTGTGTATGTGAGGAATTTACCAGATAAGAAGTTGACAGCAGAAGTGACAGTAAGTTTAATAATTATTTTAGCTTGATCTAATGCATGTTAATGATTATATTTGTGATCTGTTTAAAGCCAGTGGGCTTTGCCCTGGGTTTTTTTGTATTGATTTAGTTCCATTATCTTGCCATTAGCTTGACAGTAAAAATATTGCATATGCAGGTGTCAGGGTGTGTGAAAAATCTGTATTTGCCTTCTGATAGGCATTAAAAGCTTCTTTTTTATTCTGTAAAAAAAGTTATTTGCCTTTTTTTTTTTTGTTGCTACTGTTAATCTGCTTTTACAACTTCTCTAATTATGTCATGGCTTTTTTTTTTGCTAAACACTATTTTGATATTCCCTTATTACTCATAATTTTAAGTGGTCGTTAGAAAACACCAGCACCTGTCAAAGCAGTAAGATCCAGAGTAAAACTGAGACTTGCTTGATTTGCTCATAAGAAGCAAAGAAATTTAACCTGATTTTATGATGCTGAATAGTGAGTTCACAATGACTTATTGGGGAATTCAGTGTTTCTCAGATCTTATCATTAGCACCACTTGCCTTACTGGTTCAGATGCTTAATTTTCCAACTTCTATTACTGATGAACAGTTATTACTCTGCGTAGTTCATCAGGTATCAAAATAATTTTGTCACATGATGATAGTTGTCCTTAGTTTTTGTTCTGTATAGAACTATACATTTAGATATTCGTTTTTATTAACTGCATTATATTTTAGGACCTGAAAAACCCTTTTAGAGTAAGGTTACAAATATATTTAATAAAACATTTCTAAAGGAGCAGTGGCTAAACTGATTGTAAAGAGTTACAATCTTGCAATTTAGAAATGTTCTAGAAATCATCTAATCAGCAGCGAATTAATCAGAAATACAGTATTCATAAAATGTTTTGAATGGTAGCTTTAATTAGTTCATTATTTTAATGCTTCCTATAGTGTCTAATTGCAGTAAGACTTCAATACTTTAGGAAAAAAATCGTAAGAGTTGGCAAATAATTGTCAGTATTTTAACCCAATCTTATGTGTATTCCAAAATCATACTGACATTTTCTAAATGGAGACTGAAAAATGCATGTAGGGCAAAAAGTGAAATGCTAAATGATAAACAGTAAATGGTACCTCCATAGTAGATTTTAGCTAGCTAAGTTTATATATAATTCCTGTCTCTCTCATATTTTGGGAACCTGGTTTTATGCTTTACTCGTGAAGTGTAAAATCACATTTTCCTCATGTTCGGTTTAGTAAATATTTTATTTTTGCAAATAAAAGATTGACATGCAAATACAGAATATTGTAGAATATTACATTTGGAAATGGGCAAATGATTAAATGTATTTCACAATCAGCTAGCTGATTTGTACTTTACCCTGAGAGGAATAACCAGGGCTTTGGAAAGAAGGCAGTTAAGTAATTTCATAATCATTCATGCATTACAGCAATAATGCTGGCACACACAAGCATAAAAACTGGTTTTGCAGTGTCTTCCTGATACAAACAAACAGAACAGTCTTCAATGGGCTTTCTTGTATAAGAAAAAACCACCTAAATATGTAAGATCAAATGAATGCAAGATTTTAAGACGTTAAGATTTGTTGCCACACTGATTTTAAATAGATAATAAACAGATAAAAAAGTTATTCTGTATATGTCCTTTCATGGTATTGAGTCATTTTGTGATTTTTTTAAAATTGACTGAGGGAGGCATTGATTTAGAATATGTTGACTCAATTCCAGCTTATTTTGTTTGTATAAAAACTCCTGTCAGTAAAATAAGTTGCCTGTCATATAACTTCTTAAACATTTTAAGTTTTCTCAATTTAAAGATTGCTGCAATTCAGAGGTGTTTGAAATTATTCTTATTTGTATTTTGTTGGGAGGCAAGAAATTATAGTTCAGACTGAAGAGAATGCTGAGTAGCATTGTGGTGGGAGCGAGTTTCTGGCCAAAAGAGATGATCTCCTTCTGCTTGCAAATTCTGTATTTACAATATAAGATCAGGCACGTTGTGGGGGTGGAGCATGAAAAAACCTCTTTTGTGAAAAAATTGTATATTCTGGGTTATGTTTGTGTATGGACAATTTTCAATGGTCAGATGGTAAGCAAGTGATGGGCAAGATAATTGTATTGCTGGAGTGTTACGATGTGAAATGAGCAAAATAGTAACCAGTACCACGATTACTGGGTGCCTTTGTTTCTGTGACGTTGTGGCACCTCTTGTTCATCAACTTGTGCACGTTCCAGTCCCACTGGACCTGGCATCACTGTGCATCTGATCCTTCTGTTATCGTCTGCTTACACCTTTTCCCCATGTGGCCTTTGAGAGAGCACTTGTGGTTTGATCTGCAGTCCTCCTCCATTTTAGCAGACCACCAATATCTGATGACATTTCAAGTGCTTTAGGACTGGATATTTATATTATGTAGTTGGCAAGATAAGGGAAACTTCTGTGCGTGACTAATTGAATATAAGAGTGAAAAAAGTGCACTCTGATTTCTCTAAACTGATGAAATGTTTACATGCAACTATGTTAAAAAAAACCCAAAACAGTTCTGGTGATAATTACTTTCCACTTCGCTTAGCTTCAAACATACAGAGTCTGGAATGCTTTTAGCTTGTGTTTTTAAACATCTTTGCTAGATGCTGTGAAGCCTGTGGTTTTGGGGGTGGAGCTGTACTTTTTTCTGAGTGAATATTGTGTGCTTCAAGATAGTGAATGGGGAAAACACTTTCTTTTTTTTTTTTTTTTTTTTGTGTCCCTAGCATTGCTGTATTTATGTTTTGGAAATTGGCATTAATTTTGGCAGATGCTCAAATACCAAATTGGGAATGGATTTACTAATAGATACTTACCTATAAACAGTAATGCATTAGTGTTACTGGGTGAACCAAAAGAAGGTAGTGATGAAAACAGTAGCATTAGCTTAGTAAAGGCAGGTTTGGTCATTCAGAATTATTTTAAGGTCTTAAAATGCCACAGACTAAATATTAGGGACCACAGTGAAGCAATGTCGAAATAAAGAAGGGATTATTCATTTGGGACTGAAAGACTCTAGCTGTAACATCTTAAACTTATCATAACTGTTAACTTAAATAGCTGAATTTCCACTTAAAAATGTATTACAAATCAGCTAAAACCTCTTGGTATAACTTAATTGCTTGCAATTCAATAAAAGCTGGTTTAAGTATGGTGCTGTGTTGAATAAAAGACCCATTGCTTTCACTCACAGCTAACTCATGTGAGTGTTAAATGACAGGTTTTGATTCAGGTATAGTAACTTGTATTAATGACTGTATTTATTCCATGAGTAGTTGTTGTTTGAAAGTGATGTAGGTGAGTTAAGAGTTGGATGGTAGTAGGTTGGATGGAGATACTGTTTGAGGTAAGAAATAAAGAACTTGGCCAAACCAGCAGCTAAGTATCTCTTTTCTGGAAGGTTTGAACTCTCTTAAGGTGTGGAGTGAGAAGCACTTTTATGGATTGAGTCAATGATGAGATGCACAAACAAATTGCTGGAAGAGTTTGTTATATAGTTTGTTCTATGGATATGTGATATAAAGTTTCAGTCTGTAGAAATATTACTCATTATTGCATTTCCATGAAGGAGTGTTCACTTCAGAGTTTTTGAGGAGAGGATTTTAAGGACTCTTTTGGAATACAGTCTTAGAGGAATGTTATGAAAATAGCAGTTGGTTTGTAAATGGTTTGGGAAATAGGGGTGAAAGAGAATTGAAGAGCCTTGTGGAGTATATCTAGTGCTCAGAATTAGATGTCTCAGAATATTACCCAACACAGCCAATGAGCAAAGGCTCCTGAAAGTCAGTATCCATCCAAACGAGGTGTGTTTCACTGCTGTTCAGTTCCCGGAGCTGCGGAGGGCAGAGATGGACTTTGTGTGTGTCTCACAAATGTTTCCTGGGGGCCACTGCTCACAAACTTGCAGAAGAGCTGGTTAGCCAAGACCCTGCTGTGCTGTGCTTGGGATGGAGATCAGCTCCAGCTCTTTCCCCAAGGGTTCAGACCTGTGTTTCCTGCTGCAAGGGCCAGGCTGCCAAGGTAGAGGCTGTTTGAGCAGGAGTCATGTTCCCTTTCTTCAGTAAATGTGTGTTTTGGTGCAGAGAGAGTTACAGCTCTCCCATACTTACACTGATCCCTTACAGGATAAAGTGGATGAGCTCAGAGTGGGGAATAAAGTCTGTTTGTCTAGTATCCTACATGCCAGTGAAGTCCAGCTAGCTAAAAGCCATCCTTTTTCATTTCTGTTCCCCCTTTCCAGAGTATTGCTGGTTTTGTGGTTTTGTTTTGTTTGGGGCTTTGATTTTTTTTTTCCTTTTTTACAGTCAGTTGTCAGTGTATGAACAGATTCAGGAAAAGGTAGGCCCTCTCTGCAACCCCCCTGGTCCCCACCCCAGTGCTCCAGGTACACTGTTCAGAAATATGGATTGAAATATTCCTAGGCTGAAGGAGTGCTCTGTGTCATTTGGGGCTGTCCTGCCGTAGTAAGAACCACACCATTCATGCAGTCCCTGAATTACAGTGCTCAGACTCTTGCTTTCTGTCTTCCACACAGACAGGTGTTCCACTCTCCTTTGGTTCTCCCAGAGCCCTGCTCTCCTGATGTTTGGAAATACTCTGACTTTCAGTTTAGACTTATGTGTGGGCAGTATGTATTTTCTTCTCCTCCAACACTCATTTGGCTTTGCTTTACTTAGGCTTTTGGCTTTGCTTTACTTAGGCTTGATATGTCATGAGGTTTTAGTCTTATCTCTCTCTAATAGGTTCCTATTGCTCCCCTCATCTTCACATCTGTTCTAGTAAAAAATTCATGTTGTTAGATACGGCTGACCAGAATTGTACCTTGTATTCAGCTGATGTTATGCTAGGGGCTTGTGTGATGACTTTAATTCTTCCCTGTTTTAGCTGGAAATATTCCCTCATTATACAATGTAGGTCTGTTTGTCTGTCTTTTTTTTAATCTATTTTCCTCTTGCCAGATCACATTGGTGACTCACAGTTATCCTGTGATCAAGTCAGACTGATCTTTCCCTTCAGTATCATCTAAAACGATCCCTGGTTTCCCACATCCTGTGTGAGTGTGCTAATCACAAGCTTATTATCTCGTGGTATGGGTGACCTTCTGCTATAGCTGCTTAGGAAAAAAAAAGGCAGGGAATGGGTTGTTACAGTGGTTTCCACTCTGTCTTGTGATTATCTTGAGGCTGATAGTTCACATTTTCTGTGTTTGAGACTGAGTTGGCTGAATGAAGACCTAGGATGTCAGAGAAATAACCTCATTGTATATTGATGGGGTTCTGGTGTAAAATCATGTGAAGCTGCTTGGCTGTGTATCGTAGCTGGAGTGTTATTTTTTACAACTGATGGCAGAATTTAAAAGCCATGAAGCACTTGTAAAATGAGAAAGGAGGTGTGTGTTGTGATTACAAACCCTGGCATTATGTAGTAGCTGAGAACGGGTTTTAAGGATTACAACTCTGGATTTAATTTTCTAATGTCTGCCAAAGTTTCTCAAGTGGGCTGTAAGTATTTTTTTATGTATTGTCCTTAACTTATCTCTGCCTTTGCTCTTTATCCATAATGTGGGAGAAAGGTTTACCTTCTGGTCATGTGTTTTGTCTGCTTATGTTGCAAGACCTTTAGGAAAGAAACTTCCTCGCTATCTTTGCGCACTGTCTGGGAAACCCCTCTTGGCTGGAGCTGTGGACCCTGCCTCAGATGATGACATTTGCAACATTTTCTTTTTAAAAAATATTCAGTTAACAATAAAATAGTTTAAAAGTGCAACTTGTTCAAGAACAAGATATTCTTGTGATGGGTGCTGCAAATTTTATATATAAGCTTACTTTTAATCATGTAGTGGATTTGAGAGATATTTTGGTAATCATGATTGAAAGTGAATACACTGCTAGTCTCCTTATTGAAACATGTATTTTCTCACTCCATTATTTTGATATGTTGCCAGATTTTGTTATCTTTTTCTTTTGTACACTGATAAATGGTGAACTGCGTTTGAAAACCATGCTGGAAAAATGAGTGTTTGGCCTGTCACATGCTTTTGTCTTCCTTTTAACATGGAATAAACAATCTGGTTTTCTTTTTAATGAAAGAAGGGGAGATAATGGTCTTGTGTACATTTAGAACATTCTCATGTTCAAATGGAAATTTTCCCCTGGGTCTATCATTGTTCTCTTCAGTAGTTATTCAGTAATGACTGTTTCTATGTTGGCTTTGAATGTACTTCTGATAAAGATTGGGAAAACAACATTAGCACATGACATTTAAGAGTTAGATAAAATGAGACAATATTCAAGTACAAGGCACGAGTTCTTGAAAGCATATTTAAAGAAGCACACAAGTACAATAATTATGTCAGGGTGGTGTTCCTCATGCAGATTTCAGCTGCTGTTACTCATTAATTATTTAAAATTCCAAGTGCAGCAACTCACAGCTTAGTGACTGTAACCTGCTGAGCCTCTGACCTAAACAATTAAAGCCAAAACATATGGATTAAAATTCTATTTGAGAAGAAGATAAATTGATTTGTTTATGTCTCAGCTATGCAATTATCCTTAGCAAAAAATTAATTTTGCTTTCTCTTCTCAGAAGAGAAAGCAAATCAGTGTGTCATCACCAGAGAAAATCCCAAACTGGGGCCATAGTATCTGTGTTTCCAGATAATCATTTATGAGCCCAGAAAAATTGCTTCTCTACAGCTTTCTGAGTTACTTTGTTCTTAATTTTATTTACTGATTTCAGAGAAGAGAAGTTTATAAAGCTTCACTTAAACTTCATGAGGTATCACTTGCAATTTGCATAGCTAACCATTTCTGGCTGGAGAACTGTCTTGTTTGTGTTAATGGACTCTGGATAACGGTAACCTTTTAGGAGGCTGCCATATGAATTTTGAAAGTTCTTCCATGTCTTCAGCATGCTTACAAATTAAAATACTGAGGGTTGAGTCTTCATCAAATTACTTTATAAAGCGCTTTAGGACCATGATTTCACATAGGAACACTCAGACAATACGGCCAGGCAAAAGAAGGCAAAAAGAAGTGAGAAACACAATGCACAAGAAGAGAGAAATACAAGCATAGAGTTAAGGATGCATTTTTTTATGTGTCAGAGAAGAAACCTTGGGTTTAGTGCTTCTCTGGCAGTGTGTTTATGGGAAGGAAGGGAGGGGCATGACTGTAGAGAAGTAGATTGGGCCAAAGGGAGTCAACTTGGAGTATGCTGAAAGTCAGACCCTTTTCGCAATATCAGTATTTATGCCAAATGTTACAGAGGAGAATCTGCAGGAAATCCATCTGTTGGTTGATATGTTTGCAGTATAGATAACATGTATGAAGTCAGAAGAGAGAGAGAGAGAAACATCAGGGAGAGAGACTTTTTTTTTTTTAATTGAGAAGGCTATAGTGATTCAGTGTTATCTCACAGCACAGTTAATGCTGTCTGAAGGGGGTGAATCATCTCCTTGTCCCATCTGTCAGTCTGTTGAATCTTTGATTAGCAGGCATACAGTGTCTGTATTTCATGTAATTCATGTGTGTTTAGAACTGCAGGTGTGCATTTTGTCATCAGTCTCTACAAAGTGTTGATGAAATACTGATCATCAAAGTGCCTGTGTTCTCTGGAAAGCTTAGGTAACCTACCTCACTTGGAAAGCGAGAATATACCGCTCAACATTTGGAGAGGGCTGGTTTTTCTAAGCAGAGAACAGAAAAAAAAAGTGAGTTATCAAGTATATCTTGGTTTTATTCTCTTGGCATTTTAAAATTTTTATCTGAAAAGAGGTGCTAGTTCTTGTCTGTTTTCAGAGTACCTTAATCTCAGAAACTGAAAGTCTTCAAGTAACAAACAATTATAATTTTCTGTATCATTTCTCAGTTGCTTTTTTTTTTTTTTTGCCCTCTGGTACTGTTAGGATTGTTACTTTGGCCTGAAACTCTCCATGATTTGAATATGAATTTCATTATTTTTTTCATTCTCTTGGTTAATACTGCACTTGGGTTATGTATTCTTGTGTGGTGTTTCCTATTTTTCAAAACTATTGAAGAATTTAGGACAAATGTCTAACTTTTAAATGTTGACTCACTCAGCCTGAATGTTAAGTTCACAGCTGTGGAGGTGTACTTTTAAAGGAAATATGGTACTTTAGAAGCCATGATGGTAGAAAGTACTGCTCTTAGCAGTCTACTGCATATCTTACAAATACATAGAATGAGGCAATGATATGTCTCTGTTCTTAAACTTTATATCTTTCTCTGTGACATTTTTTCTTTTTTTTTTTTTTTTAAGAGGTAGTTTATTTTACTGTAGTATGAAATTATTTTGTCTCTGGACCACATACGTGCTGGAAAAAAAATCGATGAATATGCGTCTGATCATTTCCAGAAAGCTGGGAAAAATTGGTTCTAGCTCCAAGGTGTTGTATGCCATGCAGACCTAAACCTATATGAAAAAGAAAATAGTAACACCCAGCCTATTCTGTTCTGGGGTTGTACATAAAAGACAGCATGCAGCAAATTAAGTGAACCTGTTAATATTAGTGACTGAGATAAAAACAGCCAAATCAGTCTTAGTTTCGTAAAGGGGCACAATTTTCCTTTTGGCACATACATTCAAGGGAGGTGTATGTGTGGCCCTCTCTGTTCCCTAGACTGGGAATAGCTGAGAGGCACAATTATCTCAGCAAAGTCATAGAGTACTTAGAAGGAAATCCACATTTAGTCAGGACCCAGTTGTAGGTACAGTGGTAGAAGTGCAGCAAGCAGAAGGGATGGAGCTCAAACGTGCTGGGTGCATCTGTGCCTTGCCCCAGGCCTTTGGGGTCCTACCTGGCTCCCTCCTCAGATGCACTGGAGGTGATTAGGGAAATTTCCTTGTGACCCTGCAGGTGGATTGGCACAGAGTTCACAGGGCTTTGCTATTCCTAGTGTTTTGAAGACAAACAGTAAACATGTGGCTAATACCAAATGATTGTGGTCATCGATGATTTCTGTTTGTGTAAAGGAGTGTAGGTACCCGCCTGTGCTACATGACCTTAGGGGAGCATTTTTCCATTTGGGAAGCAGAAAAGCCCTGTTGAGAAATTTTCTTTTTCTTAATGGGTGGGACAGGGCAGATGGTGTTCTAGCAAGGAGAGTGGAGTGGGTTGAAGGAAGAAAGGAGAGAAAAGCTAGAGAAGCCTGAGCTACAGAAAATAAATATATGTGGCTTAGCAATTTCATTGTAATTTTACTGTTGTCTAGAATCAAGTTTGGACTATGTTCAGCATGCTGATCTGAGATACATGGAAATCACATGCTTTTATAAAAAATTCTGTGCAATATCCTTCTTGTTCACAATAGAAGAAAATGGTAATCAAAGCAATCAGGAAACATCTAAACCCTGGGTCCTGCTTACCCTGTGGCAATTTTAGGAAATACTTTGCAACAATATTTTTTCACAGAATATAGTCTCTCTCTCTGTTGTAGCCTTTCTCATGTGCCCTAGTGTTGCAGATAATTTTAGAGAAATTTAAATAATTTTTGTGTCCTTTTCAATGATATATGAAGTGTGTGTAAATTACTGAGCAACTGTACTAGCACTGGGGAGTACTTTCTCAGGTAAAAGTGTTTCAGAACTTGGCCAGTCTCTCAGAGGTGTGGTTTTCTAGGTCTAGTGTCCTTGCTAAGGTACATGCAGTTATCTGTAAACATGGAAATTGCTGTAATATCTAGATAGGTCAGGACTCTGATATGCATGGCACTGTACAAGCATGATTAAATACATCTGTAAGTACTAAACTCCTGTTGACTTCTCTGATTTATAGGCTATGGTCGCCACTGAAGTCTTGGGTTTGATAATTCATGATGGAAATATGTCTGGAATAATTTGTTTTTCTTGCAGGGAAATATAATTGTGGAAGTCAAAAGTGAAATAGAGTTTGATTTAGGAAGTATTGCACTCTTTCGCAATAATGAAAAATTAAATCTGCATTAAATAACAAGGAAACTTGTAAGGGATTTAAGGCACTATATTTTATTAAATAATTTAACAGTTGAATTAAGAGGGTGGGATTCCTGGGGAGCAGTTTGTCCATGAGGCAGGTTACTCTTTTTATGTGGTTTCTCACATCTGTCTGTGAAGTGTCTGACTGTGACTGCTGATGGATTTAGCTGCAGGTCACTCATTCTTGCCTGCTGGAGGTTTTCTTTCTTGGTGAGTTGGAATATTAGGTTACCACAATGAGGGAATTCTGAAGAAACAGATGAGGCGTGCCCAGTGCCTCAGTCTTGTTTTGAAAGAAGATGAAGTGAAAGGCTTCCTTGCAAAGATGTGTACCACACTGAGAGCCTAAAAAAACCACTCAAAAATTTCCATCTAGCTGGCAGCCACTGCTGTGCAGTGTGTCAGCTTGCTTCCCAGGAAGCTATGTAACCAGGACCTGACACTACCAAAAGCAAACAAAAAAACCAAACAAACACAAAAATTAAAAAAAAAGCTTGGATAAGTTTGTAATTAAGAGTGTACATTAGGGGGCTACCAGAATTAGCGAGAACTTGCGCATTTCTTAAAAGAAATTACACTTTTTTTTTTCTGATAAGATATATATATGGTAGCAAAATGTTGTATTTACTTGTATAAGAATATTTATGAATTTAGCAGGAAGTTTTAAGTAAATTCCTCAAATATTTTTATATTCCATGGTTACCCTTCCCATGTGTGAGTAAGACTAGGAGCACTTGTAGCTCTTCTGCACTATTACTCAACATCAGTCTGTGATGAATACATATTCCTAGACAAGGTAGTAATTATGTTCTGATACTTGTAAATATGTAAGTCCTTGCATACCTTTATTATTATGTGTAGTTCTGTTGAGTCATAATTAATGTGTGGGAAGAGGTAAGATCATATTTAAAAATCCATTTTCAACATTGTGTGATACACATTCAGTAGTTTGTGCTTTTAAATTTGAAATAACCATTAATGTTCAATAAAAGTGCTCCATGTGGATTGGCTTACAGACTGTTTTGACTCCTGAATTACAATATCACTTATTTAAAGTCTGATGACTACATGGGTGAACTTTTTCCAGGCTCCTGTGAGTAAGAAAATGCTATTTTGCAGTTAAAACTGCATAACCTGCAGAAAGTAATGCCATTGCATTTCTTGTTATATTCAGAAAGTTGGGACAAATGTTTTTCTGCCTTTTCAGTGAAAATTCTAAATCATAAACTTCTTCATAGGACAGTGGGTGTGTATGGGAAGATGATTAGAACCACTTGTTTAGCTGCAAATACTGACAGTCAGACTAGAATGGGCTAAAAAACACTACAATGATACATGTTTCTAAACCCCTATTTTTAATCAACTGCTCAGATGAAGATAAATTACATAATGCCAACTTAAGTGTATTTTTATAGGTATGTGTTGTGTAGAACAGAGTTTTTCCATCTCTTTTTTTTATTTTGAGTTTTGGAAATTCATGTTTTTCTCCTTGGGTAAAGCACTGGTGTTTCTGTAGTTGTTGCTAGTTGGAATGTGGTTTCCTGCTGTGAAGAAAGTGGGAAAGCTGCTTGGTCTAGGCTTCCACCAGGTTATCTGTTAGACAGCTCTGTAAGAAGGTGAATTGATGGGAGGAGACAATTTAACTTCCCCAGGCAAAATCCCTCTGCTGTTTTTGGAATTACTCAAAGCAGCCAGCATAGGTGGAGTTACTGCTGCGTCAGTCATGGATTGGGAAGTGCCAGGTCATGGCAGCAGAGGTGACTCAGCTCAGTGGGTGGTTGTGGCATAGTGCTGAGGCAGCCGGATGGCTCTGCCGGTGGCACCTGCAGCGGTGGTTCACAACTTCCTGCCCCAATTCACTCACTTCACCCTAAAGAGTTTTCAGGTAGCAGAAGTGTTTTCAACTTTTAGTCCTGTTAAATCAGTTTACTCGTGTGGCCTTTCATTTTCTGAGCCTCTCAGATGGTTTTGTTGTGGAACCAGCAACTCTTGATGGGGAGTTTTATAGGGGAGCTGGTGATGTAACTCCATTCGCTGCAGGCATGCAGAGTGTCCCCTCTCATTTGTGACTCAAGCTCATGCACAAAATTTGTCATCTCATAGGATTTACAAAACTTGCAGGGTTTCACTTGGAAGGTTTTTGGCGAATGCTGTTGTGGTCATAAGCTCGATCTCATGTGCAGACCTGTTTTGGCAGCTTATTGTTAAGTGTGATTCATGTGAGATTCAAAGGAGGTATTGCATTTCCACAGCACTTCTGTTTCTTCTTGCTTGGAGCACCGTGACTGTTCTCGTGGCTGTTCATCAGTGCTGAATCATTCATGGATTCCTCTGCAAAGAAGAGTGTTTTCAGTTGATGGACATTGTTAGGAAGTGGAAGAAGCTGTTTCTTTACTTCATACAGAGCTGCTTAGTCTGGCAACCTGTACATTATGAAAGTGACTAAAAAGAAAATATGCATCTTTTTCCAGCTGAGATGTTTGGAATAGTTGGCTGCAAGTTCCTACAAAGATTGTAAAATGAGTAATCCCATTGAAGTCGGTGACTCAACTCATTGCATAAAGATTGGCACAGGTAGAAATTGTGCAGTACGGTCTCCCTCCGGACAGTAAGAGCCAAAGTCAGTGTTTAAGTCTTAGTGTTGCAGGGTGTACATCAATCCTGAAGGTAAAAATTACCTGTGTGCTCAGTTTTCAGTCAAGTAAGGTGGATTTCTGCTTGAGTTTGAAGTGAAAAATTAAGTCTTTGTTGCTGTAAATGCTTGCATGTATGTATGGTTTTGCTTCCTAATCAGATATCTACAGAGCAGTTAGCACTATACAAGGTCTTTCGTAATTCATGTCAGATTCTTGGAATCCTTTCTTTGCCAAAGGATTACTTAGATTTCACTGTTTAATAGCTAGCATGAAGAAATCTGTAACATTTAGGATACCCTTGCTAGTGGCTGGTTGCTTTTGTCCCTTTGGCTGAAAAGTAGTTTCATTGCTATGTGAGGAATTAATAGCAGTTACCTTCTGTAGCTAACTTCTCTTCAGTCCAAGCATCTGCATTCATTTATGCATGAAAAAAATGATAAAATAAAATCTAGTTGTGAGTGTTTTATGGGTACAGGGTGGTTGTTCCTGGAGTGTTACTCCAAAGATATGGGGGAAGCTAAGGGGAGGCAGGAGGACAGGATCACAGATCTGGTCTGCAGGTGTTATGTTGGCTTCATCATCTGTGTACTTAGACATATGTGTGTTATAGACCAAATTTGATAGTTTTTTTTTTGATAAATGAGTGGAAGAATAACACATAGAACATTTGCCTTTATATTCTGCTGTAGACATGTCTTACAGTTTTGTATTCCACTCTACTTTCCTTATGTTGGGAAGTAGGTGATGAGGAATGAGCTGCTGCTCATAATTCGTAGAGCAAAGTCCAGTTTGAGGAAGTCCAGGTCTGAAACCCAGTGTATATTAATTTATTGGTATTTTTCCTTGAAAAATTTTAGAATGTCAAAAATGGGTGAATTGATTGTGCTGCTCTCACAGTTGGAAAGTACAGGGGTTTTTTTGGTTTTGGGTTTATATTGTATGCAATAGATAGTGCTGGTTTTAAAAAATCTGTTTCCAATTTAGCAATAAATTCTCAGTGCATTTACTGAGTTTGGATGTTTTTTAATTTTGATTTTTGGAAATGGATTTTTTTGTGAGGAATTATTTGGATACAGTGATAACATGGAACTTAGAGCAAACTGAATTCAGTGACTTGCCAAATGAGCACTGTAGTCCCTTGAAATTTATCACTGGGAGTTGGGTGTGGTGGTGAAGTGTGTGTGTAAATAAATCTATCAGTTTCTCCAAAAGTTGAAGTAGAGATTTGATAGAGATTGATTACTTATCATAGATGTGTAAGTCCATCATAGATGTGTACTTTTTCAAAAGCAAAGTTTCTGTCTTTAGAATCCTTTTGTACACAAATCAGTGCGTGTAGCTGGGGTTATAACCATATATGAGTTTGTGTAGCCTATTGCTTTACTTCATGCATGTAATTTTAAGTAATGGACGTAATTTTAAGTCTCATGACTTGAAAAGCTGTGATGCACTGCACTCAAATCATCTCAAGGCAGCAGCTGCAAGATCCTATACAGACACCTGCTTCTATACAAGAAATATGTGGCACAACCACAAGTGTGCTCTAAAAGCCGAAATTTGAGTGTTGTGGTTTAACCTACATAAACTCTGTTAAGCTGAGCTACTACAGGATGAGGCAGAAAATATGAAGAAAGAGTTGGCATTACTTTCATACGTGCATGTCATGAAAGTGGGAGCTGTAAACAACTCATGTGTTTTAACCTCCACAGCAAATTGTTAGCAGTTAGGGTGGTGCTTTTTTTACTAATTGCTGTTTATATAATGGTAAATGTGAATTCAAAAGAACTTACTTGAACTTTTACGGAAGTTTATAGTTACAAATTATTTGGTATGTACTGCACTGTCTTCTATTAGAAACATAATATCGAAAGACAGGGCCTCTACCTAATTTCTAATCTAGTTTTGTTTTATGTGCAAATTTCAAAAGGAAGTTTTTTTTTCCCCTTCTCTTTTATGTCTTTTTTTTTAATAGAACTAGGAAAGCTTTCTGTTATTACTTAAATGTGCAAAATAGACCAGATAAGCATGTTTTTTTTTTTTCTTAGGATCTTTCACAGATTTTACCTTGGATTGTGAAAATTCTCATTGTATGTGAAAAATTTCTTTGTTATGTGTCAGATTAAAAATTTATTTGTATTTCTTTACAAATGTATTGGTTTCAAAAATGTTTTGTTTTTATCTTTTCAGAATTTAAGGTTTGCTGATCCATCATGGGGAATCATGTAGGAAAACGAGAGCATAGCACTGAGAAGTCAGCCAAGGTGAGTGTAGGAAATGGAAGAGAGAGTGCCACTTGGGAAATATGTATTCTGTGAAATACAGGGGATTTTTAGGACAGTAGTTGTTTACCAGATCACTGTTATCATTACTATTTTGTAGTTTACACTGTAAAATGAGCGTGTTGTTGAAAGAGTGTTCTGTGAGATGTGGCCAAATTAAGATTTTGTTGTGCTGCATTTAGTGAGAGGTGTGAAGTCAGATCAACACCTGATAAGATTCTCAGTCATGGTGGAAATGAATGAAAGAGACTTAGAAGCATGATATTGTAGAATTTTTTTAAGAGTCAGTGAGCAGAATTGTTATGTGTGTTGACAGTTTTTCATTTGGGCAATTATTGGCTTCATCCATAAGAAAGACATTATGAAGAAATAGATAAAATAAGAGGATATTAAAGGACAAGATTGTCAATCCAAGGAGATACAGTTTTAAAAATCTCCCTAGTGAAAAAAAAAATGAGAACTGTAAAAATGTTCATTAAAAGTTAGTATTTGATTCCTAAGCATCTACTGACACTGTTGTGTTTTCTGCACATAATGTGGTGTTCTGTTTGCCATGTGATAATATCTTGTTTATTTGTTTTTCTGTGTTGTACCGGAAGAGATTTCACACATCTTAAAACGGAACATCTTTCTATATATGTTTGTATGCAAAAAAAAAAACAACAACCCACTGCTTGTTGCTAGCTATTGCTATCTTCCCTCCGCACATCCTCATCCGAAAATAACAGTTTACAGTCTAAGCCCACACTGTATAAAGATATTGCCCTTTGCATTGGACATAAGATGTAAACAGATAGTTCTGGGCTTTGTGTGGGTATTTTGCTTTGCTGTGGCAGATAAGCAGCTATCCCCAAAAAATACACAAACTAGAACTCATGCAGTTATTAGTTCCTTGCCATCTCCTTTAGGAAAATGCATAGTCACTGGAAGGAGTAGGGAGAAAGCAGCAGGAACAGAGGACAGCTGGCTACATACAGTTTTGTGTTCGTGCAGTATTTTGCAAAATGCTTTTGTGGCCCAAAATTTCAGTTTGAGTACAAACATGAATCCCAAGTTGGTGTCTTGTGGTGGCTGGTCTCGCAGACTTGCCCTTTAGAAAACTGTTGTGCAGAAAAGTCAAATGCACTGAACAGAAACACTTAGCCAAATATTTTGATCCTTTCTGAGTAAGCATATGAGATCCTGCAGGTATGATGCATTAAGTTTACAGAGCTTGATGGGCTGCAGTGCACCAAATACCCCCTGCTTTGGTCTTTGAGGATAAAATTTGGTTAAGAAAAAATACTGTATCTTCTCTCCTGCTGTGGGATCACATGTGTTTGAGGCATTTGGATGGCAGGTGGGTGAGTTGTGGGGTACATCTGGCTTCAAAAAGCTAAAAATTCTTCAAATTGTAACAGCCTGTGCAAGAGGTGCAAATTCTGTGGTGGTGAGCGAGAGTCAGGTGACCATGAGTCTGCACTTGGTAAATAGGACAGAACTACAAGGAAATGGATTGCTGCAATTCTTGAAAATTCCTTCTTTTTCCTAATCAGTTCATGGAGAACACTTGATTCTGCAATCAAAATAAAATTAGTTTACCAAAACTGTTTTGTGAAGCAGGAACTTACTACTGTAGTAATATCTCCTGTCCTTCACTCATCCTCCTAGAGGGTCAAAAAACCAAAACACCAAACCCCTAAACTTTCAAATTGGCAGTGCTTGATCAAAATCTCCCTTTATGCACAGAGATGTGCATGATCTCGCTTTATCTAAAACAGTAATCATGCCACAATAAATCACAAGGCCATAGATTTAAAATCAGGAAATATACGGTTAAGGCACTACTATATTCCCTATAGTTCGTCATTCTTGATTCAGTTCTTTCAGGCAGCATTAAATTTCTTTGTGCTTGCATTAACCAAACCAAAACAATTGGGTTTTTGTTTTTTTTCTCTTTTTTCAAAGTCAAAGTAGGGGGTTTTTTGTTGTTATTCAACATTGCTGTAAATTAGAACTGTTTTCCCACTAATCTTCTAGACCTCTGAAGGCTTACAGAGACTACAGTGGAAATGCTGAACTGCCTCTCCTCATTTGTAGTAACAGAACTGCAAGAAAGAGGTGAATGTCTCACCAAGGGTCTTTCTAAATTTAATTACTTTCACTCTCCAGGCTGTTTACTGTAAGTCCTTTCCCAAACCTCTAGGTCCAAAGGAAAAACATTATTTTAGGCAGCTTCTTTGAACCTTTGAGGTCAGATTTACATCCACTGCACTGCTCCTGGACTGATAGGGCATTTCTCCTAAGAGCTATTTTACATGTATTGACATTAAAGAGACTGTTGCCAACTGCAGCAATCACAGTTCTTGGTTGTCCAGTAAATGCCCTTTAATCCAGCAATTACTATGAGGTTGGTTTGGTGGTTTTTTGAGTTGACATCTAGCTTCACTTTACTTTTAGTAAATTTGTGTATTTGAATTACAAAATTAGAAATGGACTTCTGGAAAGCAATTACTTCATGAAATGTCTAAGGTGGCACTAATATACTTTCAAATTAGGAAATTTATAGAAGACATTAAGATGGCTTCCCATGCTGTGACACTTCTTTCAAAATATTGTTCTCCTCTTGATATATAAATATGGCAAGCTACAGTGATTATTTAATAAATAATGAGATACTGTGAAATTAAGTGAATGCTTTGAAAAACATTTTGCCTAAATAATGTGAAGGAGTACTTACAAAACCCTTCTGTTTTACTTACAGCAATAGCAACACCACCTCATTTTTGTGTATTTCTTTCTTGTATGTTTAATGGACCTGCATTTTTTAGAGTTTTGTAAGATACAAAAAAATTCCTCAATGAACCCAGCATTTTATCTTTTCTTTTTACTTGGCATGATACTAGACTTTGCCTCTGCTTAATGTGTTAGTAAATGTTTAAGTATTTATTTTGTTTACTTTCTTCTTAGTGTTAATACTTGAGTTTGACCTTAACATAAATATATCTAAGAACAACAATAACAAAAAGAATAGGCTGTCCTGAGTTTCTGGCCCTGAGTTTCTTTAACTTCTCACAGAGCTAAATGTAGAGGAGTAGAAAGAATAGACAGTGGAGTTTTATTGGTTCCGTGTTCTAGCTGGTGTGTGCTAATTTGTCATCTTTATGCTACAAAGTGCCACAATTTCTTTTGCAATGACCAAAGCTGCCTGTGTTACAACACCACAGTTCTCTGCTGCTCCTCATTAGAGAATTCTGCACGGCACATTATTGCCATCCCAAAATCTTTGAACTTTCTTGCTGTCTGTCAAAACTGACCCTTAATGTCATTGTTCAGGAAGAGGGGATTGGAAGGAAGGTTTCTGGCATTGTCCCGCTTATTCCTCAACAACTTCCAAATACACCTGGTCCAAGTAGCCTGGTTTCCATGGCCACATAGGACTGTGGGGAGCTGGAAGTCAAGCTTGTGACCTATAATGAAAGATCAAAACCCACTGCACTGCCGTGTCAAGGGATTGCTCAAGAAATTTATACAGGCCTGGGACATGTTAGATTATGGAAAATGCTGAATAATCTACCTAGCTCATGTCCTTTATGTAATTGGGGTGTGCTGTAAAAAAAACCAGCAAGGAGCAAAACCCAGTTGCCACTTCTGGTACCCAGCTCTGAAAAGCCTTGGGAAATGTAATTGCAGGCCAAAACTGAAAATAGACATAATGATGAATAGGCATTCAGTCTGCAATTTAATGTTTTCTTTGAACTAAAAATAATCTGTTAATAATGACCAAGTCTTGCTGGGTAATGAACTTGTGAAAAATCTTGCCTTTAATTGCCCTGTGTTATGTACCTAGATTCTATAATGTGTTTTGCAGTGGTTGATTTGATATGACTTTAATAAACTGACTGGTTCTCAGTGTTTAAGGAGAGCTCAGCATAACTAGTTCAAGCTAAATTGCTTCAGGGAGCATGTAACAGTAAATCAGATAGTTTCTGTGCTGCTTTTGAGGAGATTCTATTTTCTCTCCTCTTTTTTTCCCCCGTTGCCTTGCTAATGTTCTGAAATTAGCACCCTGTCTAAGGCTGCAGTCGGGTAACACTGACTGAAAATTTTCTGCCTCTTCCTGGTGAAAGGGAGTTGAAATTCTTAAGATGACTGGCACATGATGGTAGTTGAACTGTTCATCTCATATATTCTCAGTGATCTGCAAGCATAAAGGCTTTTACTACCTCTCATGGCTTAGGCTGCTTACAGACCTGAGCTGTATGTATGGTTTTTGCCAGGTGTTTCCTGTTGGTATGCATCATAAATTATCAAAAAAGGAAAAAAAAACCCAACAGATGAAATACTTCTTACTTGCTTAGTTAATTGCTCTGAAGTGTTATTTTTGTAAGATAAAAGTTTATTATTTTTTAGTATGTACAATTTGAGACATACATGACATACAGATTGTATGAATTTTGAAGTCTGGGGTACACTTTTCTGTAAAAAGTAAACAAAAAAAAAATTAGTCTTATTACCATACAAAATTAACCATGAAGCCTTTTCACTTTTTTCCCCCTAACAAAGTTGTATAGCACTATTTTTACCTTTCAGTGTAATTGTGTGTTTTCTCAGAGTTTTACTCTTTCCTGTGAAGAAGTAAAGAGCACAAGAACTATTACGGTGTATTCTTTGCAATTTGATGGATTGATTAAAATACTCCTCCTTGAGCAAACAAACACTCAGTATGTTTTCTGAAGGCAAGTGAAAAAGAGAAAAAACTTTAGCATGTTGAGAGTGCCAGTGTTTTCTGTGAGAGATTTGATGAGTATTTTCACCAGTCATTTTTACAAGTTAGATATGCTCTGTAGAATCCTTATGACCAACCAGTGTCTGATTGTGCTGGTGCCTGGAACAAGGAACTGCTTTTGGAAGAGGCAAATCTTCTTAAAGGGTGTGAAGGGAAGTTCTGGGCAGTCAGGTTCAGCAATACTGGTTAAATTTGATAGATGTCTGTTTTCCTTATTTTCTACCATCAACCTAGCTTTGCCCTTGAGCAAATCCTCATGTGCTCGCTCTGTCTTCCTATTTCATTTCTTAACCTCTGTGCTGTCTAACTGGATGGTTTGTTGGGACAGATGCAATGTCATTCTGTATTAATAGTAGAGCTTGGGGACCTTGAGTGGAGCCTTCAGGCACTAATGTGCTTCTGCTGGTGAGATGATATCACAGTGATACAGAAATGACAATACTGTTTGAAACCTCTGAGAAAGCCAAGCATGAAGTAGCTGTGACATCTGTCCTCAAAAATTACCCTTAACACCAGCACTCAGTATGGTATCAGAAGTCTGTGTTAATGTTTCAGTGGGCAAATAGTTCTGCTGTGAAGTTTAAAGGAGCAACTTGTGTCTAAATCCAAGTAATGTGTTTCAATACTTGGCTGTTCATTAAACTCTTTATGTGCTGAATTTAGTGTAGTCAATTGTAGCTGCAGCAATTAATCTTTCTCATGTCTAAAATATAGCAAACTTGTTGAAATTTTGTGAGGACGATAAATTGTCCCTGAAATAGCCCTGAAGCTGGTAGTCCTACATTTCCATGTTTCCCTTTGTTGCATGTGAAGGCTACTGAAGGTACAGCGTTCTGCTGTGCAAGGAATGGGTGGAAAAGTTTAAAGGTGAGAAGCAAGGCAGGTGCAAGTGAGGAGCAAGTTCTTGCCTTGCCACAGCACCCACTGCTAGTGTTTAAGGAGTTGCCTGAATTGTATAACCATGGCAGTATACCACTAGATCTGTGTTTCAGTGAAAAAGTGAGTAAATGTGTGGGCAATGGTTGCCTGAAATAAGTTGCAATTATGTTTCTCTGTTTTGCATGCAAGGGCTATAGTCCTAGTGCTGCTTGGATTGGGTCTTGAGCTGGTTAAGCCTGCATGGGTGTAAGAGGAAGAGGTGCAGTCGCTGTGGTTTTGGCTGGGGAGGAGGTAGGGTGTTAGGCTTTGTTCTCCCACCCTCAGCCTGCAGAACTGACTAAAGAGGGAAGTGCAATCCGTGCTTTTTTAAGGTCTTGAGCTTCAGATGCCATATTTTTGTGGTAGTTTTCTACAGTTCTCTCCTTGTTAGCTTTGATGCAGAACTAGGTAAGTGTCCTGTCAAATGAGTTTAGTGCCAGTGCCACTTAAATTAGCGAGGAGCTGGAAGAACAGGGGTGTAATGCAGTAGGGATTCTTTGTGAACTCTCTGTGAACTGTTCTAGCTGCTGAGATGACTTTTCTAGTAAGTCAGCCCATACTTCCGCCTGAGAACATGTTGTTCAGTGTTTTGGCACCTTCATGCCGTAAAAATAAAGGGAAGGTTGTTGATATTTTTAATCTTGAGGAAGCAGTAAGTGACATGGCAATCCTGCAAGCGAGCAGTGTCTTCCTTCCTCACGTAACCTTTAGTGCTTTTACTGTTGTGGTGGTTGAGGATCAGCATGTGGCAGTAATGTTGTATCACCTGCTCTGAAACTCGGTCAGATGAAAATTCCAATTTGTTACTTTGACCTTGATTATATTTGAGAAGAGCTTAAAAAATCTTCTTCAGTAATGTGTTACCTTAAGATGCAGTTATATCTGTAAAATAAGTTGTGGTGAAATGTATTCACCCTTTCAGAGAAATGGCCAAGCTTTATCTCTGGATATCTGGTGTCAAACCACAGTGGAATCTCCAGTGTCTGACAGTGACTGTCAAACCTGCCCTGTAGCACCTACTAAAGTATTAAAATCTCTTAAAAGACATGTTAAAGTTTGTTCTCATCTTTTTCCTCCTAGTGCTAATTCAGTGGTGTTTGATGCTCCTGGGCAGCAGCTGTTAGGAGGAGTTCTGGAGCCATTTTTTAATTTTAATTCTCAGTTTCTCACAAGTGTATTTCTGATAATGCAACTGACTGTGCAGATAGGGTAGTTGTAAATCATAGTTTTACACTGCGCATCAGTACAAAGTTAAAACACTCTCATACCTGATGCTAAATAGTTTGCCATGAGAAAAGAGGGGTTCCGCATTAAGCTGAGTTGAATTTTGCTCTCATTTGTAAATTCAGCAAGTGTGCAATGGCAGTGTCCAATCTCCATTGGAAGGAAAAGGTTGTACGGCTTTCCCATGCAAAATATTGCTGACAGTAGCTTTTTGCACTTCAGAATTTGAATTTCTTGCGTAATTGGAGCTATTTGTACAGTGAATAAATTTAACTTGTCCGGAGCTACAGTTCAGAAATGGATTTTTCCACTTTCAGGAGAAATGCTGTGGAATGCTTTTCCTTTTTATTTAACTTTTGCAGGCTGTCTGCTTTAAGTCAATGGCAATACTTTGGTAGCATTTGCTGGGGGAGGAAAAAAAGGGTTTTTGTAAAAAGAAATTGAAACACTTTTAAGCAGAATAATAAGTTACTCTTGATTGCTGACATAAGATTCACTCTTAAAAAAATCTGATCTCTCAGTGCAGCATCCAGTGGATGTGGCTATAAAGATATCAAAACTTGCATAGAGCTAAAAGGCACAAGGTACATGCCAGTTATCTTGGATGATCAGGGGGACTTCTGAGCATCAATTGCAATCAAGAAGAGGCAATAATGGAAATCTTGCATTTTTGTCACAGTGCCACGGAGTGATGTTCAGGCTGATGTGGCTGGACTTAGAACTGAAAGCTGCATTTAGGGAGGCCTGAGGGCACTTAGCTTGCTTGAAACTCTAGGCAGCTCAAAAAACATTGAAAAGACCCAAGAGACCCAGAAGTCTTAGCAAGTCTGCCACCAATGATACATATCTTCAAACAGGCACTTGTCAAAACAATAGTCACCATTTCTGGGACCTCAGATTTTCCTGTTCAGTGTAAGAGCGTCAGGAATGGATTCACTGTTTGGTGGTGGCAGATGTTTTCACATGAATTATGGAAATACCAATTTATTGGTATTTTGATTAAATTGTTTTGATTTAAAAAATTGAGACTGTGACATTGAAATCTGAGTCATTTGGGGTTTTTCTTGTTTTGGTTTTGTGGTCATAGCTAACTTATCCATCTAGCTCCTTCCTTTATCTTCCATCGACTTCTTTCACTCAGTTTCTTCCTGCATGCTGTTTTCTGCCAGCACTTCTGATGCAGTCAAAATGCATTGCTTTGATGTTTCTGAGGTATTAGAAATAATATTTAGTTGCTAACAGTGCTCAGAAACAGTGAAGAGATGGCCAATTAACAGGCAGTCTGATCAGAAAGGTGTGAACACCACAGAAGAAAACAGAAAATTTGCGCTTTTCTAACAGCGCATATCCAGCACCTACTAAAGTATTTCTTCTGAAGTTTCTCTTCAGAACTCAAGCCAGTTCTCCCTCTTCATGTTATAATATGACTTTCTGCAACCTTCCCAGGCTACCACAGTACATTGCTTTAAAAAGCAATCCAGTAGTGCCATTGTCAATATTTGAAAGCTGAAAATCAAAGCAATATTGTTATTTTTATGACCAACTGTCATTGTCACTTATATACTGTTTTGCCATGAAGTTGTTTAGGATTTTTACATTTGTACCTTGCACCTGTTAAAGAATTTGTTATATCCAGCAAATGCAAGAATTTCTGTGTAGTCCTTTTGGGGAAATGTGGCTAAAATTTGTTAGTGTGAAATGGAACTGTGCAAAAAATCTAAATCCCAGTTCTGTTTCTTTTGTGCACGTATATGTAAGTATGCACATGTCCACATTGAAAAAAAAACTACTTGTATATAAATGCAAGTGTATATTCAAGTGTTGATACTGTGCTTCTATCCCTGTATGGCTGCAGATGTGCTCCCTGTGTTAGTTTCAAAAGGCAAGACCTGTAGCCTTTCACCCTGGGGAGTCTGACTGTTCATTCTGATCTTCCCTGTGAAATACAGACGAAATGTTTTCTTAATGTTAACCCAGAGCTTTCTACTGCAGATGAAACTTGCCTTATGGTACACAGTGATAAAGCCTGAATAATCAGTACTTTTTTTCTTTTAGACTCTTGACTGAAATTCCAGACGATTCTGGGTTTTTGAGACTTGGAAGATGAAAGATTGGTGCATGTGAGACTCAGAATCTCAAGTCAGTGCTTTTAACAGTTGAGAAATATTTATGTATCATCAAATATATTGACTATATTTCAATACTTAATATGTATTGATTTAAAATTAAATATCTTTAATACAGTTAACAAATCTATAGTACTAGTATAAATAAATATATCTTCATGTTCTAGGAGAGGCTTCAGAGCTCACAGTAGGTGAAACCCACTGCATAAAGTAACAACTGCTTTATGTTTGGTGCACCACTGCACAGAAAACTCAGTGTGTTTGGGACAATTTACATTATTTCTGGAGCTTGGTCACATGAGATGAGATTCTAGGTCAAGGCTGCACACAGTGTTATATTTTTGTGCTGAAATAACTTGTCATGTGCTGCAGGATACTTGCTGATAGAAACTTGCTGAGAGGAGGTCTTCCCCTATGGTGGGGTGCTAATCTTCAGTTCCCTCCAGAATCAAATCTGTGTTTAGAGAAAACCCATGTTATATATTTTATTTGAGATGGATCTGAACCACTGTAATCCATTACATGCAGATTGGCTTAAGTGAAGCATGTTTGTTTGTAGGTGCTGACAATGTGTCCTGAACATTTAGCTTTAGGATACTTTTACTTGACAAATTAATTTTAATGTTGGTATTTTGTTTCTACAATACAATATTAAAAAAAAATCAAAATAAAAGGTTTTTCTTTATATGTGCTTCAACTAATTCCTTGCCATGTAAGTAAGGGTATTGGCAAGAAGAAAAAAAATAGGTAAAGTACCTAATAAAAATTAAACTTTGACACTTTTTCCTATTGTTTTGACCTCAGTGTTATGTGTTCTACTTTTCTGCAGTCTTCTTAGGAAGGGAAGGAACAGAACTACATTCAGGAGTCTCTCCAATGTACCTTTTCTGTCTGTTGCTGTCTTTCCCTTTCCACTGGCATTTTGTCTATTGTTTTTTATGTTTTATTATTATTATATTATGCTATGCTATACAGTCCTTATAAGGATTGATAAAACCATATAAAAATGAAAGTTGTATGGAGCCTGGGGGAAAGGAGGCCACAAGATCCCAGTCACTGGGTGTACTCCATTGGGATGGGTAGCTCTGGGTTCTGGTACCCTCTCAACAGATTGTACTGATGTTCTGGCCAGTGGGTTTAACTCCAAGTACAAGAACAACCAGTGGAGCAAGAGATATGCCTGCCTTTGGCAAGGGATGCTGAGATCTTCCAGGCATCAGATTCTGCTCTGGGATTTTGCAGAGTTCATAATGCCATAGCATAATGCAGTTAATATTGTAATAATGTAATACTCTATTGCAGCTGTTGAGTCACCTGTCTGTGGGAGAATAAAGGGTTTAGGGCATTTTGGAAGCCTGTAGGGCTTGACACATAGACTTTGTATCAACTAAACTGCGTGTCTGATGATTTCTGACGATGTCTCTTGCTGCTGTATGTAAGGAACAGGAGGGACCCTCTGAACATGTCTTGCATGTAGCCCCCGAGGGAGATGGCCCCACCAGGAGCAGGGGCCCTTGGCTTCGATCCCAGCTTTGAGCTCTGGTCTCAGCAGATGACAAGCTGTTCTGGGTTTTGCCCCATGGGCTTGCTTTAACCAATTAGGCTGCAAACCATGGGCTGGTGGAACAAGTGCAGAGCTGCTGTCTTTGTGCTGGAGCCAGATGGCCATTTAATTGTCCCAGTCGCTGAGTAAGACTTGGCCAAGTCTCTTGCTCAGTTCTTAGTTCTCCTGCTGCACTGCCAAGTTGGGTCTTGTGGCCTTAAGAAAATGAGGACTTCAGAGACAACTCTGAGCATCTGGACTTCTTAGTCATGATATAATGTGGATAGTTTCAAACCTCAACGTGGTTCATAGCCTAACATTGTTTTCTTAAAAGAAATTGCTTGATGCTTTCCTGGAGTAAAGATTTCTGATCTGAGCTGGCATATCTTGCTTGTTACAATGCTATTAATATCAAGGTGACAGGAAAAAAGCTTTAAGTAGGAACCCTTATTTCAAAGGACTGATTCCCTGGGATTTTGTGAGGAGACCCTTTGTGTCTGTTGAGCTACCTCTTACCAGGATAAGAGCTAAGGGGAAGAGGGGAAGAATTCTGAGGGTTAAGAATATTTTGGTTTGCTAAAGTTTTCAAAAACATGTTTTAGAAAAACAAATTTTCATTGTTCAGAAGAGGTAAGAAATGATTATTTAAATGCTGCACTTAAGGGGAAGTGCTAGACTTGTAAACTTGCTAAAGAGAATTGCAAATTGTGTTTGCTTATCTGTATGCTTATACGTATTCACTTAGTTTAATACCTGCAGATATTGTTTACCTGTAACCTCTTCAAATGAATATATTTGTTGATTATATGTAACTCAATCAGTTGATTTTTTTGTCAAGATAATCCCCTTTTATTATAGTAAATAATGTAAGAAGCTACAACTCGGGGGTGTTAGAGGCAAAGTATGGGACTAAGCAGAGTAATGATAGTATGTTATGTGCAGTGCTAGGGAATTGAATTAAAAAGATGTCTAGGTATTTCCAGCAGGCCACCTCTTCTGTTCAGTGCTAAAAAGGCAGTCTCTGGGTCTAAAGTGATTATGAAGTACCATGCTGATTGAAGCTGCTTGAGTTAGACTGCCAGGCACATCACAAGTAGCCTATATATGGAAAGGATTTAATATATATATGTTAATAAAATACAGCTATTTAAGCTTTTGTGTTTAGAGTCGATGGATTCTAATCTGCATTTATTTTAAGATTTTTAATTTATCCATCATGCTCCACCTGTTTTGTTCAGTCCTGGATCTGATTCACACAGCTGTTTTTTAGTATTGTTTCAACTGTGGCTCTGGCAGTACCAATTCTACCCAGAAATTACATAGTCTATGGATTATAGTACCTCTAGGGGAGAAGGTGAAGAGCTTTGCATGGTCTGTTGTGCTTATGTCTTCAGTCTTCATTGCGCAGCACATGAGTAATATCAGAAAGTCTGTCCGAGGTCTACCTGCTCCTTTTTTTATGGTGAAATACCACTGAAACAAGGGCAGTGGAAATAGCTTCTTGTTTACCCACAGGTACCTCCAGTTCAATTCTCTGCCTAGAGAAGCAGTTGAAAATTGTTGGTTTTACGGTTTTACAGTTTGCCCACGTGCTCCATTGCCTGCTTTGTTTTACAGTTGCCCACGTGACTCCTTTCCTTCCTGCCGGCCTATAGAATCAAGGCGTGGATTTTAGCCTTCACAACACATATGCAGTGATGTAAAATTCTATTTATGTGCAGAGAGTTACTAAGTAACAGTTGCTGAGGGAAATGCAGTCTTTAACCGTGCGACGTCTGTGCACTTAAAATTCCCAGCCAAGCAGTGCATTAACATAGATTTTGCACATTAATGTAATGGGATTTGCTGTGGGCAGTGGGAGCAAAACCTTGGGGAAACAACAGTGTAGTTTAAGGAATTGTAGTCTCTGCAGCCTGACCCTTTAGACAGGAGGTGAAACCCAGTTTTTGCCCTTCTACCCCTTCCTCTCCACACCACACCATAATTAAGGACCCTGATATATTTCATAGAATATCCTGAGTTGGAAGGGACCCACTGAGTCCAACTCCTGGTCCTGCACAGGACATCCCCAAGAATATCACACCATGTGCCTGAAAGTGTTGTCCAGGCATTTCTTGAACTCTCTCAGGCTTGGTTCTGTCCAGTGCCTGGCCACCTGCCTCCACGCAGAACCCTCTCCTAACACCCAGCCTAAACCTCCCCTGGCGCAGCATCAGGTAATTCCCTTCAGTCCTGTCACTGATCACCAGGGAGGGGAGATCAGTGTCTGTTTCGTTTGCTGTTGCTATGAACATATTACAAGCTTTTCTGTGTGTAAGCTTCTGATCATTTTTCCATAGGAGAACATGCTTTTATTGTTCTTTTACTCTGTATAAGCTTTCTGTAAACAAATATATCTGGTGTTCTTCAAAGACATTTTAGAATTCCTCGGCTCTCCTCCTTGAGAGTGAGAGGAGCTGAAAGACTGTAATCTTTCTGATATTGTAGGCATTCGGGACATTGCTTAGACAAAGCAGCAGCAGGAGCATGAAGAATCCTCTCTGCTGAGCAGATATAGAAAAATACTAGAATTATAGAGTAATTTTAATAAATCACATTAGCCTTCTAATATTGTCGTCAAGAGTCTTTTCTTCAATACATGGACCACGACGATAATTTGCCAGCTTCCAGCCAACTGGGACCTTTCCAGATTCCTAAGACAGTTGAAAAATCATTGAGGGAGGTCTCACAGTGACATTGGGCGGCTCCTCGAGTATCCTGGGATGAATCCCATTAGGCACCATAAACGTTAAGGGAGCCAGTCCCCCACAGGTTCAGGTTGGCTGGGAGTTTATAATTCTCGCATTTGTGGTCCTCCAGTTCACAGCTCTGGAGGTTCTATTTTAAATATTTGTGTGTATTTTTGTGTATTTTAATATTTGTTTGATATTTGTTTGTGTGTTTGTATTTATATCTATCTATAGATAAAAAGGACTCCATATATAATCAGTTTGTTTTGCATGTGTACCTTCCTTCAGGGGGAAGAAAGTTGAGTAGCAAAAAACCAAAAAGTTTTGGGGATAGATTGGATGTTGATAGTACAAGGAGAAATTTCCCTTGAGCTGTGTCTCTTCTATTTACTCTGCTTCCAATTTTTCACGGTGTATCAGATGATTTGTTTTTCCTAAGGATTTTTTTTTTCAATAAATGTTACTTGGGAAAGGTTATGCGTCTAGCCTTGAAATTGAGCTTTTGTATTGGAAAAGAGTCTACTAAAATGATCAACCTTTCCTTTAAATTGAAGGAATACACACCTAATATGACTTACAGTAGGGCTTTGAACTGAAGACTTTTATATGCTGATAAAGATGATTTGTTGAATTTTCATGAAGTCTTACAGCATTTAACTAATTTCTCTATTACCAGGCTCCTTTTTGTCTGCAAATACTTGGAGGATAGGGAGAAGTGTGCATGTATGTAAATAATTACTGCAGTGGGAAGTAACATGAGCTTATCAGGCTGTGTGATTTGCTCCCTGTGGCTTAAGGAGATCTTAATTTCAGTGAGGTTCTTATGTTAATGATGTCATTATGTCAGAGTACATAAAAGATGGGCAAAAATAAATTTTTATAATGAAGTACTATCACGGTCCTTTTATAAAAGTGTCATAAATATCTATCAGGCATATCTATTCGTTATTTTATTGGATTTTAATGGTGTTGTTTTAGCTGAATCCAAGGATGTTATTTGTTGATCACTGAGAAATGCATTATGGCCAGGAGTTGATCTTATGTTATTTACCTGGGCTCTTCAGTAACCAGCATTGTCATTGTCATGGGAATAATATTGTAATTTTTCAACTGTGCAAAATTCACTTTGTTTATTTACTTATGACAAATGTTTTTTAGTTTATTTTCTTGTTCTTTCTATGCAAATTAAAAAAAAAAACCAACAAAACAAACCCAGCAAACTAAGCAAAAACCAAACCTAGTGATACCATCTCTGTAAAAGTTGGTGTATTCTGTTCCTGGCATTGTAAAGTCTCTTAACATTTTTGATGGGGTATAATTCTCAAGTACTGTCTGACTGCATTTTTTGCATGTGTTTGAGAGAGTGTAGTATCTGAGGGTTTTTGTAGTCTTTCATGCAGTTCACTCATTTTGGTTTTGAGGCCAGAAACTCTTCTCTCTGGGGAGAAATTGATCCTGAATTCTTCATTGTTAAGTCAAGCTCGTGTTTTTCTGTAACTCTTTGTGATCAGCTGTGACTGCTCAAGTGATTTTAAACTGGTGTATTGGCCACAGCTTTTTCCCTCAGGAAGCTGTCCTCACTGGTGGGAATACTGACTCTGAGCAAACTATCTTTTGAGTCTACAGAAGAAGCAAAACAGAACAAGGGAAGAAAAATTGTCACGCAATTGACATATCTGTTCTTCCAAAGCCTTTTCTTATTGCTCCATAGGGGCCCATGTGTTTCTTTTCTCACAAATGGCTATGTTCATGAGAACTGGAGTTAAACCTGCTTTCCAATAGCACGTGCCTTTGCCATGTACTTCAGGAGCTGCTCATCAGTTCCAAACATCTGTAATGCAACCATTTATAGTTACTTAACTAAAATGGATGCAGAAAAAAAAAAAAGTGGAACCTTTTCTGCAAAACTACTTTCAGGCCATTTGATCCCTGCTGATCCTCATGAATGGAGTTAACCCATTTCAGCTGCAGAGTTTTGTGTGTGCCTTTATTTGACTTAATGAGATTCTTGTCTGTTTACTTCTGTAGCCTGTCAAGGTCCCTGTCTGAAGAGCACCTTTGCCTCTGTGTACTGATCAGTGCCCCAATTTATTATTACCTGGGTTTTTAATAAAGACATTAAATGATACTGGCCTTAGTGTTGATCCCTGAGGGATGCTACTGCTGACTGACTGACAGATGGACTCTGTGCCATTGACTGCCATCCTCTGAGCCTGGTGGTCCAACCCATTACCCACCCCTTGTATTCCACCTACCCAGACTTTATCTTCTTGGTTTGCCTAGAAGGGTAGAGTGGCAGACTGTGGGAGGCTGTGTCATAGGCCATGCTAAAGTCAAGGGATATGATGTCATGCTTTTGCCCTTCTCCATAAAATCAGTCCTTTCATCACAGGATGCTGTCAGGGCTTAGTCAGACACCATTTGCCCTTGATAAATCCAAGCAGGCTGTCCTACACACCTTCTATCCACGGGGGAAAATTACTGTTAAAACTGTTATGTCATCTAAAAAAAGAAAAACAGCTAAGCATTTGAAATGCTGCGTATAAAGCATGTCTCTCATTTTACCAATGCATTATCACTCCTTCTATGTTAATGCAGAGGTTTCTGTTGAGTACAAAATGTACCTACCTTTGACAGTCTTTTATCCTTCAGTGAAATATTGCAATTTTGAATTATTGACAAAAAAAAAAAAAGATACTGAGGCCTTCTTTCAGGACAAATCCACATAAAAGAGAAAAGAGGTATGAAGTGCATTTTCTAGTTGTATGATGATTCTTGATTTCTTGAAACCTTTCTAGAAAGATGGACAGTTGTCACAGAGTTACCAAGTCTTCACAGATTGATAGCAGCCTGTATAGTGTAACAGTACGAAGTTAATGTTGAATGGTCACAGAAAAAAAGGTAATGCTGTCTGGCTATTGGTTGGGTTTTTGTTTGGTTCTTGTTTTGGGATTGGTGGAGTTTTTTGGTAATTTTGTGATTTTTTTTTTTGTTATTGTTGTGGTTTTTTGGGTTTTTGTGGGTTTTTTTCTTTCTTTTTTTTTTTGCTTGTTTGTTGTTTTGGTGGTTTTTTTGGTTTTTTTTTGGTTTTTTTTTGTTAAATAGCTATAAAAGAGGAAAGATCTAAAGATCTAAAAATTAGGCACTGGAGGAGAAGATGGAAGTTGAAGAAAAGAACAAGTGTTCCTGCCTGAAGTTGGAGACGTTCCCAGGCAGTGAATAGGTATGCTTGCTTCATGCTCCCCTCCAGAGCCTAGGGCTTGCACAGATGATGACTATAAATAGTGCAAAGTAGCACTTATTTAAATCACCTCTTTTTCTTTTTAACACATAGTTCTTGAATTTCAATCTAATATATCTCCTGAAGATGTAGAGTTCTTACTAGAACCACACTAATGAATCAAACTGTGGTAAATTGAATTTTCTCTGTAGTGACTAGTGACAGGACCCAAGGGAATGGTCTGAAGTTGTGTCAGTGGAGGTTTAGGTTAGATTTTAGAAAAAGGTTCCTCACCCAGAGGGTGTTTGGGCACAGGAACAGGCTCCCCATGGAAGCGGTCAGGGCACCAAGCCTGAGAGTTCAAGAAGTGTTCGGACAATGCTCTCAAGCACATGGTGTGATTCTGGTCCAGGAGTTGGATGTGATGATCTTTGTGGGTCCCTTCCAACTCAGCATATTGAATGATTCTGTGATCTTTTTAAATGACAGTTTCTATTTGGTTTTTGGCTCACTGAGTGATAAGCCGTCTGCTCCCAAATTGTATTTCTGGTCTTAACCGTTTCTCCTGTCTGTACATGCATATGTCATCACTTCTGATACTTATTTACACTGGTATTAGAGAAAATGGACATTGATCTCACAGTCAGTATGAGATTTATATTGCTTGATCTTTCTTGGGTTTAGTTTCTTTGTTTGACTTTATATATTTGAAAAATGGTAGCTACAGCTGTTTAAAACAATACTGTCCCTGAAACAAAACAAGAAATGTTCCTGAAGAACAGGATTGTGTATTGTGCAGATAGGGTCTTTTTTACTCAGTTACTAGATTGTCTGCTTATGCTCTACAAAAGGTATGAGAACAGGCTTATGAACCATTTATATTATGGAGCATGTATCTTACCATATTTGCTATCTGAGGACACTTTGGATAGATGCTTACTGACCACAGCCTTTTTTATGCAGTGTACAGAAATGGCAGCAATTAACTCCACAGGAAAACCTTCCCTAGTTCCAGGTGAGTAATAGCAGGTATTTGCTGATGAATCAGGTGTCACCTGGGACTGAAGAAGCACTGAGTGTGAGATCTGAGTGAGTCATTTCCTTGGGCTCTCAAGGTTTGTCTTACCACTAGTTCAGTGTGGTAAGCAGCAAGAGTTAACTTGAGATGACTATTTCTGAGATTCAGAAACATGTTAAATTACTGATATGTGGGGGAAAATGTAACATTTTAGCTGTGCTCCTTGCATATGAAATCACCAATATTTGCTGGAAACTCACCACATCATTTTATGGAATTTTGGAAAAGCATTGATCGGATTGCATATCTGACATACTCACATCTGCATGTTACAGTCTGGGCTGCATTAGGTTGTAGGTGTGCTCCAGAGGAGGGCACCAAAATCTGGAGGTGTTAATGCCAATGCTGTAACAAACCAGTTGGTGGCCTGGTAGCCAGAATCCAGTGAGGTCAGGCTCTGAGTGGCAGCCCTTAAAATGCCTGGAAGCCCCAGTGTGATCAGATGCTCTGACCGAGTTTTCAATATACCGGTTTTGGGGCAACTAATGAAATTGGCTTCTGCTGTTCATCAACATCCAGATCTTCAGAATTTGTTGTTGTTGTTTTCCCCCTCACAGTGGTCAATACAATTTGAATGCTAATTTAGACATTTTAAACAGGCTGAAAATAAGCAATTAAAATGTCACCGCTCTGGGCATGTTTGGGTAAACAATCATGTTTGTTGTACTTTCTTCCAAAATATTTTGCCTCTTAGACTTCATTATTCCCTTCTGAAATGGGAAAGTTCACCTGTTGAATATGTAGGTTAGTATTTCAGCATGCAGCTTCATCCATGTGTTACAATGGTCAATTTTTCTTTTAATATTGGTGCAGTTGTAACTCTGCACAGTAGTTTTTGTGAGAGTGCCTCTGTGTTGGCTTAAAACATGTAGGGAAGCATTGTTCTCTTGTTTGTTTTCAGAAAATGTGGTGGGTTGACCCTGGCTGGACTCCCGGTGCCCACCAGAGCTGCTCTATCACATGTTTAGTGCATGTGAACATTGCGAAAGGGAAATGATCATGCCAGTAAGGGCTCTGCTCCTCTGGTCCTGGTGAAGGCTGCAGAAGTCAAAGCAAGCAGGGAATGGGAGCAGTTTCTATTTGCCTTAAGAGAATTTGAGGGATTTGTGTTCTATTGCTGTGAGAATTCTTCTTTATTGTTGGAGTGGATGGTTTCGGCTAGATTTTTTGACATTCTCCTGACTTGGGTTCTATTGCTTTAGTGCTAATTAGGTGCATTGTTTTGAGTTATTTACTTTGTGATAGTCTTCCTGGTTCAGTTTAGACAGTTTCTTGAAAAATGACTGACAGCTAGAATATTTCTGAAATCACTTAATCTCCTCTTCAGATTTTGAATTTTGTGGTTGTTAAGGTAACTAGGAAAAATAAGGAATGGATCCTCATTGTGCTTTCTTCAAGTGTCTTAAGCAAAACCATAAATTAATTTTAATAGGTGTTCTGAAGTTGCTCTTTAAAAAATATTCAGGTAACTCTTGCATACATTTCGGTGTATATTCTTTGTCTCTTAGGAAATATCTCTTAGGTTATTTCTCTGTGTTCCAGTAAGTAGTTTTATTTATGCACCATTGACATCTATCTCTTAGTTAGCAGTTGACTTATACTTGAAAGGGATACAGTGGGCTGCTGAAAGAAAGGTCAGTCCTATTTGGGCCTATGATTGGATATCAGATGAACAAATCCCCAGGATGGTATTGTAGCTTTCTGAAGAGGTAGCTGTTGCTGAAAGATGACTTTAGAGTCAAAAATTAGCATTTATCATTCTGTTGCTTCCTGCTGGTTGACTTGTGTGAGAATTGAAGTTGCTGAGAGTTTATGGGCAAGGTCTATCTCTTAAAATGATCTATAAAAAATATTTGCAAAGGTGACTAATACTGCTGAGAAACTTCTTGTAATGTCTTTGGTGAGGTATGAAAGGGGAGGTAACTTCTGGTCTTTAAGTATGTTGAGAAACAGACTCCTTGAGGGGCTTTAATATGGTTCTAAAAATTAATGGTCCCTCTTTCCTATCTTTTTATAAATATTATCAATATCAATATCCAGGGTCATTACGTAAGGCACAGCTACATTTCTATGCACTCTGTCTTTCCATTTCATGTATTTTCTCTTCTAGGAGAGAGATTTTGGGTCCATGGTGTTGTGGTGAAGCTGGTGGGGCTTGTGAAATCCTTGGGCTATTACCCCCTACTGCTTCTGTTCCTTGATATGTGGGCAGCCTTGATACTGGTAAGGGGGTCCTGAGACTGGTTCTATGGCTCTGGCTCTGAGGTTCTATGGTTCTATGGCTCTGAGGAACAAGGGCACAGGAGCCAGGGTTTTCTCCCTGGTGCTCCCAGTGAGGGCATAGGGCTTGGAAAGAAGTGAGTGGATCCTAGAGGTCAACAGCTGGTTGCACAGCTGATGCTGACAACAGGCATTTGACTTTTACAGCCATGGAGTCCCTCTCTGAGGGTCAAGGAATGCTCAGATGGAATCTATCTGACCAAGACAGGCAAAAGCCTCTTTGCCAACAGGCTGGTCAAGCTGGTGAGGAGAGCTTTAAACTAGGAAAAGTAAGGGAAAGAGAGATGACAACCCACAGACAAGTGAGGAAGTGATGGAATGGGTTGACAAACAAAGGGCACAGGGTGATGCAGACAAGAAGAACCTTGGAAAAAATTTAACAGGACTGAAGGCAGAGGTTGATTCCATGAAGTATCAAGCAAATACTCAGTTTTACCTAGTGTCTTAAGTTTCTTGGTGAGTCTGCATTAGATTCAAACTTTTGATAAAAATTAGTATCTTAATGTTTCTAACATTTTTTTATTAGAGTATTTTTTAAATGTAATCTTATAGTGGGGAACTATTTTTGACACAGTAGTATATTGACAAAGTGATCCTTGGTAACATGATCGATGTCTTTCCTTATCTTCACATATTGTATGCTTGATGTTTTTTAAAATTTACTTATGTGGGAGTTAAAAGATGTCATACCACTGTTCTGCAGTTATACAAACTGTTTCATGCCTTTATCAGTTTCCCTTCACTAAAAAACCCCCCATTGCTTCCACATCAACTGCATTTCAAAACTTTTACCTGAAAAGAAATCTTTATTTTCATTTTGAAAAAGGCAGTTGTGTTGATTATTTTGTAAATATTGACCCTGTAAGTCTTGACATTTGAAAACATTTTCTTCTAAGTGGTGTTTGCATGTTTATTTACACTACACAGAGGACCTATGCACATTCTGGGAGCACGGAGCAATAAAACTAATTTTCTTTCAAGATCATGCATTTAACATTGGCCTATTTAAATCAAACAGGGAAATGGAGAAGTAATTTTCTGTCTTGGGTGAATAGACAGGTACGTGCACACCAAGGCCTCCTTTTCTGTGGGGGCAGGGTCATGGCAGCTTCCCCCTTAACCAAGTGTTACATAGCAAACCTCCTTTTCCCAAACAGACTGGAGTGAGGGAGGGGCTCTGTGGTGGATCGGACCCAAGAGCTGGTTTGGTTCCCTTTTCTCCCTTTGTCCCCTCCTCATGTTACTAAGATGGATTGTTTTTAGCCCCTTGTCCGGTTCCAAACCTCAAGGTTTGGACCTGGAGGGTCCAAAAAGTTTTGGGAGCAGCCCAGCTTGTAGGTGTGGTCAGGAGGGAGGACACATTCCTTGGAGATGGGACAAAGTTGGGATCTTGGCAGGAGTGCATGCTAATGATGAGCTGAAATGGCTGTGTCAAAATACCTTGCCACTTTGGAAAGGCAAAAGTGTCTTTTTCTTAACAACCCACCAGCCCCAAAAAAACTTTTTGTCACAATTTAGGAAATGTCTGTTAATTTTCTTTTGTCACAGTTCAGAAACATTGATGAGTACTGTGGTCACAATTTTCTTTGAACCTACAAATCTTGCAGGGAAATGTAATGTATTTTAGCATCAGGCAACTTGTACGTACAGTTTTTCTTAGCTTTGGCCTAGAAATATACTTCATGAGGCTAGAGACTGCCAAGTGACCTAAAGCACTTTTAAGTGTGCTGAAAAATCTCCTCTCTAAAATTAACTGCTTGATGTTAAATTGAATTTTTCTTTTAATTCTTGGCAAATCAAAGTAAACTTTGCTTTTTTTAATGCTGAAAATGTCTTGGTAGTTTTTAGGGTGTTGAAGGGATGTAATTTTTGAATGCCTTTTACATAGACACTTTTGAGCTTTCTTTCCTCATGTGCTAGAGACTTGGAAGGGAAAATTAAATTCAAGAAGTTGAAAATGAAACACACTCTGAAACAACTGCCAGTGAACACCAAACATCATGTTTGGTGTTCACTGGCAGTTGTTTCAGAGTGTGTTTCATACTCATTAAGCTCAAAGGGGATTTGAATTAGTCTGTTGTATCTCTTGCCTGCTGTGAGTAGAACAGTGAGAAAGTGTTCTTAAGTTGTTTGCTGTTTTTGTCTTCTTTCTGTAACTTCAGAGAAAGCACTAAAAAGATATTTTTATTATTCAAGAAAGCCAGTCTGCATCCGTGTTGAGGAAATGACCCTGACACATATTCTGTGTAATTATTTTGCACACTGAAGGACTGGTTCGTGCACGTAATGGAATTAGGAATAAAATACCAGAAGTGAAATTCTGGCTTCCCTGCAGCCTGGTTTGCTGCTGGGGAACTGGGCAGAGCTAACCTCTCCTGTTAGGTGCCGAGTTCCTGCTGTGCATATTTGTTTGGCACAGTTGTGCTGCAGCTCTTTGCATCCCCCACATCACATGTTCCACTTCGCTCCTGCAGGCCGGTGGAGTCAACTATTTATGTTGACAAGGGGAGCCTCGTTTGTTTTCTCTCAACAATGTCAACGCCAGCTGCAGAGTCAGGATATCAGCTGTGTTGGGTTTTTGTCAAAAATACCTGTGCACTGTCAGTTGGAGTACTGCAAAAGCCAGAACATTTTCACACGTAGGGGCTGAGAAAAGATGTTTTTCTGGTCGTGCAGCAGAAATGTTCATCTCCAATAGTCATTTACTGTTCTTAGGTTTGACACTTCTTCAGTGAATATTTCTGAGATGCTCTGTAATAGATTTAATTTTATTATATATTTCACTCAAAATACCTTTGAGATAATGGAAGAAGGTAAATAGGATTTAACAGTTTTTAAATTTTTTTTTAACTTACCTAAGACACTCTTGAGTATCCTCTTGTTCCTGGGTTACTGCAGACATCCATCCTTGTGTTTGACAAACCAGATTTGGACACTGCTTCTTTTTTATTTTTTAAAACAGCCACAAGCATCATGCAAATGCAGCAATGCAGCCTCACATAGCCATGGTTGGTGGGACTCTGCAAAAGGACTGGAGCCTTTCCTCTGTGTATTGTGACATCAGGTAGCTTCTGCACTGAACAATGGTTTGGAACCACGGAGTCTCCCAGATGTGCTCCTCTGTGGCCAGCTGTTCCTAGATCCCCTGCAGGGAAGTGTAGAAGAGCTGTGGGTGCCTTTGCTTTCTTTGCTGCTCGGTGCTGCGTTGTGCAGGTGTGCCCAGGGCTGTGCAGCACAGCACAGGAGCCCTGCAGGAGCCATCCTGGTGCTGCTGCCAGCCAGGATTGTAGTGCTGCTCAGTGCCCTGCTAAGCCACTGCCTTGAGCTCCCCACAGGCAGCTGCCAGCCCTTCTGCATCTCTTCCTGTGGATAAAAGGGCAGATCACCAGGTTTGCTGCCATGTTCAGTCCTCTATAGGCCCCTGAGGAGGATTCAAGACTGAGGATTTAATTTTGATCTTTATTCATTGCAAACTGCCAAACTGAGACCTCTGATATGAGAAGCTCAATGTATGAGGTTGAAAGGCATTTTTTTACCTGGAAAAAAAGCCCAAAGTATTTATAATCTTCTTTCCCTGGCTAGTGGATTGTTATTTCACACTTTTTTTTAAAATGGGTTTGGTTTGGTTTTTTTCCACCTGTTAACTATTGGGCATCATTCTGTACCTAGCTGCTAGTTTTTGCATCTCTGTTGTGCTTTTACAATAGATAGATACTAAGCATCTTTTTCTGGTATATTGGATATATATATATATGAGAACTCAGATTTTATCAATATGCTAGAATACAGAAGCGCTCTGTGAAGAAAACAGGATTGCTGTTGTGCACTTTTGTTATAACCCTTCAGAAAGACCTCATGTGGTGGCATTTGAAAATTACCAGTCTGCTGAGGCCAGACACTGACATTGTTCAATGGCTTTATGAATCTTTTAAGGAGGTACACTGAGGGTTGAGGCTACAGCATCAACATTGTGTTTATGACTTAAACCAAATCCTTTTCTTGAAAAACAAAAAGTGAAATATTTGCACTTGTTCAGCATGTGGCTAAAATAAGCGCTTAAAGGAAAGTAAATTTGCACTCAGTTTAGATGAGCTAAAGATGAGTGGGCTGTGAAGGCATTGATCTTGATAGCTGTCACTTTTCAGACTATTCTGGAAATCAGCTTGAACACCTTATGTAAAAGAGACGTGCTCTTGTGCTTGGTGTCCAAAGTACCTGTGTTTGATTTTGTCCCTTGAGTCTGGTTATGGTTCCTCTTTGATTTGTGAGGTCAAGAGCCGCATCCATCAATGTGCCTGCCAAATGCTGTTTGCAGTGGAGCTGTAGAAAACCTGCCTGGGTTCAAAGCAGGCATCACATGTTCTTTAATAATGTTAGTTCCAGGTCGGGTGTTCTGGAGGCTGTTGAACCTCACTGTGTTCCCAAGAGTGGGTGTAGATCCTTGTACTGGTCTTCCCAGTTCCATCTTGATGTTCCCACTGCACTGCTTGTGCAGCTGGTGTGGTGATGGTTGCTCTGCTCTGTAGGACCAGGGTGGGATTGACAGAGGAAGTAACAAGTCATAGCCCTGCCCTTGTCAGTACTTGTCTGAATTTGATGTGATTCATATCCAGGTTTCCTATGTATGGTTTAAGGATTAATGTGCACAGAGTGAAAGACAGCTGCTTGAAATTGAAAATATTGACCCAGAGCATATTTTTGTGTCTTGTCTTTACTTGTTTTGCAAATTCCTTGCGGTTCTAGGAGGATTCCTGATCCTGGCAGTATCTTACAGTACCTACAAAGTAAAAGGTCACTCACAAAGCTTTTTCTCTCCCTCTGCCCCATATGCCCCCTGTGGGGCACCTGAGATAATTTTTTTTCAGTTCACAGTATTAGTGCAAACCTCTTGAATTTTGCACAGGGTTGTCTGACCTGTTTTTTATTCAGTTTTGTTTCCCAAATGAACACTGTCATTTTATCAGCTTGCTCCCAAATGCCTTTATCCTCTGTGACTTGTAATGTAATCCCTCATTTTCTTCCTATTACATGCTTGAAATTCCTTGCGCAGGGGAGTACTGTATGGACTAGTGAAAGCTGACTAATAGCGCACTGTAGGTCCATTAATTGTCTTCATCTGTTACATTCTGAGCTGAAGAGACTTCAGTTATAAAATATGAGAAGCCCAGTGTGGTCAGGAACATTTAAAGATGAGATATTCTCTGTATTAACCCAGTTTGTAAGAACACAGAGCAGGGTGCTGGTAACACCAAAGTCATGGGTTCAATCCCAGTATGGGCCATTGGCTTGAGTTGGACTCAGTGGTTCTTGTGGGTCCCTTTCAACTCAGAATATTCTGTGAAATCTATGAAACTTGTCCATAAACAGAAGTAGTGTTAAAACACCTTTCATAAAAGAAGGGAAGCACATAGCAAAATAGCATGGAACCTCAACGTGGAATGTAGCAAATTTTTGAATTGGAATTCAGTGTTTTTTACTTCCACCCCTTGGTATTTTAAAGTTTCAAAATGGACTGAATTAGTTTCTTCAAAGACCTGGATAATGTGTTTGAGGCATCTCAGACCTTTCTCAAAGTGCCTTGGTCTGCCTTGGGGGTTAGTGATGAGAATCCTTTTGTTTGCAGCTTCTTTTGAAGTTCTCCTTTGGTGACAGCAGCAGTAGCGCTGTGCTGTTGAAGCTGAGAGGAACAGAAAACTGTCCTTGGAAACTCTAGCCCTCTCTTTTTCCATCACCCTGTCATTCTTTTTTTCTTTCTTATACCTTAAATAAGATTTTGACACATGCACGGGAATTTTGTACAAACTGTGAAGTAGAGGATATTGTGAGTCTTGCATTTTAGAAACTGCATGTAAAAAATCTGTAGAAATGAAAATTAAACTGAGAAAACAAGACGTAATAGGAAGCTGGAGATAATGATTGTGATTTGCTTGATGTTTAAAGGAGTTATTTTATTTAACTGAAAATTAATGATAAAATTTGCATCCTTTTCTTGGCTGGTGGGGACTGAAGAATGAACTGGTGTAGGAGTTCCTGGAATGTTTTCAAGAGCTTGGAATTGTATGGATAGCACGAGCCCAGCTTCAGTCTGGCATAACCTTGTTCTGAATGATGGCTGTAGTCTTGTTTGAGGAGTACAAATCTGCCAGTATGACATTGTTAAAATTGGCTGTTCACCCTCAGTGCAAGAGGCCTGGTGCTTGCTAGTGTGTGTATGAGTTTGTGTATCAACAGAAAAGCGTTTGGGAAATCTGCACGTTTAAGAAGAATTAATGATCGAGTTCAAAAATATGTTTGAACATACTTGTTAATGCAGGTCCAGGAGGTATCAGCTCACCTGAAGAGGCCCAGCTGCCATTCCAGGAATTCCTGCTGCTAATAAGTGTTGTCCACAGCATCTCATCTGTTTCACTGTGTTAAGCTGTATGTGTAGAAATTCCTCTCAGTGAACAGGAGCTAAAAATTTTGATACTGATTGAGGTGTCTGATAAGAAGTAACAAGGAATTTCTCCAGCATTTATGGCAACAACATTGTTAATCTGGGGATGCAGAATACAAAAAATTACTGGGAAATTATGACTGTTAAGATTGACTTACATCCTGCCCTGCTGATTGCAGCAGTATTTGGGATTTAGAGAAAAATCCTTGCATTTGACAGACTTACTGATACTTGTCTCTCAGTCCTGTTAGTTTCACAATTTTGAAGGAGCACATATTAGTGTTTTAAAGAATTTTCTTACTTTTCCCCCATGAAACTCTATGGAAAATCAGTTATCTCCGAGAAGAGACAATGTATAGATTGTCCTGAAGGTATACTATAGCCTGAACATCATACATACATTTTATGACTATCAAATGAAAGGTAGCCTTGTATGGTAGAGTTCAGGGGAATATCATTGCAGAAGTGGAAAATCAGGAATGTTTTGCAGAGTCCTGCAGCTGAGTCTGGAGCAGTGTGATCTGCTGCTGTGGATATGGTTTAGATTATCTAGATTGTTATTGCCTTCAACAACTTGCTCTTTTTCTGTTATTTCAAAATGAAGGTTTATTGCCAGTCAAATCTAGTTTTATCCACTAGAAACTCTCATTTGTCTTTTGAGGCGATGCCTGTTGTTTATCTTAGTTTTGTAGCTGTAGCATGGGAGAAGAATCAAGTGTTTAACCATGCTGTTTGACCAGTGCTGCTGGGTTTTGTGGAGGGAAGGTAACGTGCTGTGGACAGGAATGAATGACAGAAAGAACTGGAGAAATGTCTGTGCTGCCAAAGCAGCTGCCCGTGCACTCAGTCTATGTTGTGTTGCTGCAGCTTTTGATGCCTGTGTGGCACTTTTCCAAAAAGAAAGGAAATTTTAGCTGTTTTCACTTGTGCCATTGGAATAGAGCTAAACATACTAGTGAAATATATATATAATAAGAAAAAAGATTGTAAAAGGCAGGAGTGAAAGGACAGACAATATGAATCTGAGCTTCACGCTGGATTTCTTTAATTCTCATTGAGACATAACACTTCTTGAATAATCATTTTACCTCTGATGAGTAGTTTTAACTTTGTGGTTTGATCACTTAGAAAATGAAGTAATTGAGTAACAGCTTTGTGGTTAAAGGAAAAGAAACAAGCCCTTCCTATCTAGTATGCAAAATGGCAACATAGTTAAAAAGCTGGCTTGAAAACTCCGGAGTACAACTTTCCATTTCCAAGGCCTATGATTTCTTGAGACCTTAGCTGCTTCTTTAAATGTAATATGCCTCACTGCACTTAACCTGGCCTGACACTGTAGTACCTGCAGAATACAGCTCACTGTAACTCAGGATTTCTTAATATTTCCCATGTAAGTAAAGATCATCTAAGTAGGCACTGATAGCAACAAAATACAAGTGGCCTCTTCTTGCACTAATGGGTGTACATATAACATTTTTGATACTGCTGTTCATTAGTTGCAAAGGTTTTGATAGCTACCGGTTATTTGTATATTTGCCTATCAAAGTTTAAAAATGTTGTGTAATATGGACACTGTGATGTGTACATGGTGAATAATGGGAAAACAGGTGAACTGAGTCATAAGGCGCCAGGGGATAGCTACAGTGGAAAGTTGGGCCAAAAATATCTTATAAATCTGAGGCAGATTATAATGCAATTCTAATTTTTATCTGGTCTGAATCAAGAGCAGCTGTATATGTATGTATTCATGTATACGTACATATACACATAGAGCTGCAATGTATATGCACATCTCATTTTGAAACTGCTTTATGAAATAATAGAAGTGGTTCTAGTCTGTCACCAGCTGTTATGATGCAGTAGCTGTTGGCTTGTTCCTTAGGTATTTTGGAACATGAGTGGTCAAGGAGATGCTTTTAGGGGAGACAGTTTTTTGTGATTTTAGGCCTATATGATACTTATTTCATGCTAAAATTAGGTATTATCTAGTCTCCTGGGAACTGATACTGTACAATAAATCTGTTTTCCCCATCACTTCTGAAACTGTATTGAGTACTCAACCTGAAAGAGCTAGGTAGGATTATGTTTACTCTGTTATGTACAAAAGGCCTTTATTTTATAACCAGCTTAAATCACACTGTAACTGTTGGTAAAGAATCTCTTCTGGCACAGCTCAGGCAGTGTGAGGGAATGTATTTTGACTTTTTCTCTTCATTGATTGCAAAGACGAAGACACTTAAAATTTTTTAGGACCTTAGAAAAAGGAATCAAGCAACTGACCACGTCTTGATGTTTTTTCAATACAGCTTGGTTTGGAGCATCTGGATCACTGATTGTTCTTTTGCAGTGATATGTCTTGTATTGGTTTTGGTAATACAAGTATTACATATGCCAGCTGTAATGTGTTGAGTAGATTCTTCCATGCAAAAAATAAAGCAAAATAAGTATTTTGCATTTTGGTTAAGAAGGCATGCCAAGCAGAATTATATCCAACCATATGCTGTCATGTTTTAGGCTGATACATCACGCAACTTTGCTGTCAACATCTTGAAGCTGGCATCTGTCAACACCAACATTGTGCCTTATGCAGGGAGCAGACAGCACAGCTGCTGTGTAGTTCTTCCCAGTGATTTAAGCCAAACCAAAACGTCTCAGGGTTCAGCCTTTCTAACTTCCCTGAGACTGCCAAAACCCTGTTTTCAAAGGAAGGGATGCAGACATCTCCCCGGTAAGAGCTTGGAGTGACAACACGTTCCACACACACAGCTGAGCGTCTGCTGTATAGTGTTTTGTTGCTGCTGCTCCTGATGCCTTGCAGCAGGTTACAGACTTTCAGCTGTTCCCCAAGAGGAACAAGAGCATAAAGAGCAGCAATCCCTCTCCTCCTGTACCACCAGCTTTACCATACACTAAATATGATGAAATAAAGATGGAGCTAACAAGCACCGTCTTTACCAAGCCTAGAGCAATAGCTCTGATCAGGAGTTCAGCTGTCCCCGTCATTTGGGAAAGCCCTGAACTTTTGATCATCTAAATGTATTAATTTTGTCTCATCTGTGATAGCACAGTTTTTAGTGTTTTTCTTTGCCTCTGGGATTGACTTACTCTGCTGTAGCAGATGTCCTCTTCTGCTTTTTTTTCAGAGTTGACTGCTGTTCTCCATCTCTCTGTACAACAAAGATGTAGTTGATTTGCTGCTTGCTCTAGGGCAACTAAAACAGGATGGAGAACCCGAGTCCAATATGCAGCTTACAGAATCAGTGGCCTCTAATTGCAGGTGATCCTGTCAACCAGCACAGACCTTAGTGTATGTCCCTTGTCTGAGTGGACAGCATTGCAAACTGTGTGGCTGCACAGCTGACAAAGTACATCTCTAGGGACAGGACTTAAGTTAATTGTGCTGAAGTTGTTTACCCAAAGCAAGTTGTCTCCCAGTATAGCCACTACTGATTTCTGACTGAGTCCCTCCATCTTCCCAAGGGACGCTAGTTAAGCCAGGTGGCTAGTTAAGCTAGTTAAGCTAGTTAGGTGAGCATCTCCTAAAACTGCGTTCCCTCCTCAGCTCTCAGAGGTACGGAGCTGATGGGTTTTCTGCATAGGACACGCTCAGGTTGGTGCCTTGAGGGAGTGCAGAATCCTTTCACTTTTGCATGTCCTTCCTGCTTCAGGAAGGACCTGCACTTTTCCTCTGAGGCAGTTTCTTTGTCTCTGCTTTTCCCAATTCTTGTCAGCTGCCGTGTGACACCAGTAGGCTTGCTAGGTCTGTCTTTCATTTCTTTCTGAAAATTCTTGCTGTCTTGCTTCAACATCTCTTGAGTTTATGTGCCTTAAGTTTGCACTAGTTTGCACTAAGTTCCATAGGGAGGTTAACAGACTTAGCCTACCTATCTTCTGACACCTTCCTTATTGTTATTAATAAGGGGAAATAAGAGAAATTTGGGAATGTGCTCTGTTTCTGAGAGCAGAGATGGTAATTTTTCATGTACAGATTGTATAGCAGCCTTTTCAAATATATGTCATAGTTGAAGAATTGTATTTCTCAAAACATCACACAAAGTCTTCCAAATGAGAATGTACTTGAATAGAGCAATATGTATCCTTTAAAAAGCATAGTCATACAGCATTTCTCTTTTATTCCTTCAACTCTTAATCAACTCTTTCCAGTAATATTTAATATTGTATCAGTCATTTCATATCCATCATTCAACAGCTGACTGCTTATGCAGTTTACTGTCTACATTGCTGTAAGCTTGTGTATATGTTTCTCTTGAGTACGAAAGTAAAACATTTTTAATACATGAGTTATTTTTTCTTTAGTAGCAACATAAATATTTAAAACTCAATGTTTCATAGCTTATGTTTTCCTCAGGCTTTTCTAGCTAGGAAATGAAATGTTTTAACTTCTGTCAAGTTAAGTGGGGAAGCTGTTGATTTATCTCTGGGCCCAGTCTAACACCAGGTAGCTAATTGGCAGATGTCTTTGAGAAACATCTTGTGCTTTAAACAGTCAAGTACATGAATTGGTTAATTACTTGAAGCTCTAGCTGACTTGCCTTTGCTGTACAAGGAGAAATATTTGTGTACTATCTTCTGATCTCTTGGTTCACTTAAGTCAACATGGAATATGTCAATAGAAATAAAATGAAATAGGAGGAGGAAAGATTTCAACCATAAAGTCTCTTATGGTTTAAGGTCTCTCTCTTGTTTAAATATCTTTTCTAACTCTCCAACTTACGTAGTCTAGTCAGATTTAAACAGACTCAAAAAAAAATTAGGGTTTTCTGAGAGTATTTTTCCTTAATATTTTGCAAAACCACATATGTGTAGCAAAGATAACAAAATCACTTGTATTCATTAAGAATGTAATTAAGAAGTTTGAAGAATGTTTCTGTTTGAGAGCTGTAAAAGAAGGACTAGTCTCAGTATATGTTTGTTTTACAGAATGCTGAAACCAAGGTGGAGGAAGCAGCTAAGGAGAGTCCAAAAGCAGCCAGACTAACACAGCAGTCATCAGAGGATAATGAAGTATTTGGTGAGTTACTACAAAAAGTGGAAAACGTTATTTCATGTGTTAGTACAAAGGGAATTCCCACAAAGATGTGGTAATCTACTTAATGTTGATGTACAGCATTTGAGTGCAGGCTGTACAGTCCCGCAAAGACCTGGAAAGATGGAGGAAAGGACCAAGAAGAAAACAAAGAGGAATTAGCAGTCTAGAACAAATCATCTATGAGGAGAAGAAAGATTGAATCCAAGTGTTCAACAAAATTAAAGGTTTATGCAGTAAAGGAAAATAAACTTTTCTCCATTCATGGTGGAGAGTATAAGCAGTGAATTCTTAAAACTGCAAAAAGAAAAATGTCATCAAATGTCAGGAAGGGAAACACAGGAACAAATACTAAAGCATTGTGATACATCATCTGGAAAGTGTGCAGATTCATCATTGCAGGCCTTGAAAAACAGGTTAGACAAATAACTGTCTAAACTGATGTAATCATCTTGTGCCAGAAGGATAGACTGGATGACCTTTGAGAATTCTTGGAGGCCTTGATTTTAAATGAGCTTCTCTTGATATTTTTCTGTGAATCCTTTGCCTGCTCTCCATATAGGTCTTTGCTGATATTTTTATTATTTGATCTGAAAGCCACATTTGACCTTTTCTTCTGCACTGAGTTTTGGAAAAGAGACAGGGAATCATAGAATATGCTGAGTGGGAAGGAACCCATCAGGATCATTGAGTCCAACTCCTGGGCCTGCACAGAGCACCCCAAAAATCACAGCATGTGCCTACAATTATTGTCCAGACACTTCTTGAACTATGTCAGGCATGGTGCTGTGAGTACTTCCCTTCAGAGCCTGTTGCAGTGCCCAAACACCTGCTGGGTGAAGAACCTTTTCCTGATAAGGGAAACCTTATTTTTTAAACTTAAGGTTGATTTTATGCTAATAGAACTCCAACAAAGAAGCAGTAGTCTAAAATTAATGCAGGAGAGGTTAGGGCAAGGCTGATCATGTGGATGTTACTAAGGCTGACTAGCTTGAAAACTTCTGGATGAGTGAAATATTTTTGAATACAGTAAGGTTTTTTTTTCTTTCTACATACAAAAGGAATGGAGAATGAATAATGAATAATTAGTCTTTCTTACTATATATGGAAGCCATTTAAACTGGTTTTGTTTAAAATCATCTTTTCTCAGTGAGATAATACAGTGTGATTGGCACATGAACCTGAATTCCTGGTATGAATATTTCCAACACTGATCATATAGTGCCAGTGTCTGATGAATCCACAAGTGGACTTTAGAACTAGCTGTCAGCTTTGTTAAGTGGATGCTGAGGCTATTACCTCATTTCTTTGCCGTTTGCTCTGCCAGTTATTTGCAGTAGATCCAGTATTACTGGTTGTAAAGCCCCATGGCACGCTGTAATGTGCATCTCAAACTGTGTCCTTTCTCAGTTCAGATCTCTCGTTTCCTTTCTGTGAGAAGGGTGGAGACAGAAAAGCAAGGAGCTCTCCATCTGCCTCTGTCTGCCAGCAAAATCTCAGTCATTTAAACCTTCTTTATATTTTGATCACTGCTCCCATGTACCAGTGAGGTAACCCAGTAATTAGTCAAGCCTGTGGTCCATGTGGGAACTGTGAGTTTAAAGATGGGAATTAAGCATGAAGTTCACTGTTGGTAGGTTTAAACTCACTATCCAGTGATCCATGCCCTGAATCAACAAATTCTTTAACTAATTGAAGAAAGTCAACATGCAGTGTGCTATGTGGTCCTTAAAGCTAATGATTGACTAACAAACTGCTAAATATTTCCATGTTCCAAATCTGTGGACTGTGCTGGTTATCTGTAAGACACCGATCAGCCTTTGGTAACTTGACACAACACGGAGGAAAATTTCTTTCCAACTCCAAAACCAGTCAGACTACAGTATCTTATATCAACCCTCCTACCGCTTCACAAATGACAGTCTGGGATTTTTTTTTTTTTTATTTTAAGATTAGGTTAAAATGGGGGTAAAAAAAGAGAAGTATGGTGCAAATGGTGTCTGTAATCTTCTTTTACCCTGGTCAATTTAGTAAATCAAAGTGGACTGAAGGTGCAAATTAAGCCACTCTAGTAAGAATTAGGGAGAATATTTTGATAGATACAAGTTTCATGTTGTCTTGAGAATGACTGCTGTATATGCCTTTCCCTGCAGTTCTGGACAATTTCTTAAAATACTCTTACATCTTATAGGGATAACAGATAAGCTTGAAGCAGTTTTCCCTAGGTGAGTTATTTGTTGTTCTGTGACCTAAATGATTACAGATCCAGCTCAGTTATTCTCCCTCTGGCTTGATCTGTTTCAAGCTATCCCTCATTTCTTTCTTTTCTTTTTCCCCAGTGAAGCTAATTATACCAAGCATCAAGTATGCACCAATAGTTGGTTAATTTATAGCTCCAGCTTTGACTAGAATCCCTCTTCTGAAGAATTTTTAATAGCCTCCAGTCTCTTTGAGCCGGGTGCAGCTCAGCCTTACTTTTTCATGGAGATCACTATCTTCTGTGACTTACTTATTTTGCCCAGACATCCCTTCCTCCAGCTTTCTCTGGGCAGTGCCACCCCTGCAGGAAGGTTAGCAGGGGCAGCAGAGGAGCCTGGCAGGGGCTCTGACCCCCTTTGGAGAGGGGCAGCATCCCTGGAGCGCCGCCTGCCCTCTCTGTCCCGGTGCGCAGCAGGCGCTGGGAGGAGCCGTGTCCCCCGGCACCGCTGGCTGTCCCTCGTCGCTGAGCCACCCGGTGGCAGCAGCTGCCAGCCTCTGGCAGCCACCAGGGCGCCTGGACTGTCAGGTCCAAGGCTTTTCAGCAGAGGAGACAGAAATCTCTTGATTTGTGTTTGTCTCCTCACTCTCCAGGGTTAGTGTTGGCACTGACTGGGTGACAATAATGACTTTTCAGGATAAGGGAACTCCCTCTGCTGTGGACAGCATGGAGTAGATGCAGTTCCTAAGGATTGTTATACAGAAGATACCTGATGAACTGCTGTGCCATTTGAATATGGCAGGGTTTTTTTTGAAAATACTTCCTTTCAGAGTAAATGTGGTTTCTGCAGTCCCTATCAGCTGGGTCCAGTTTTGGAGGCAGACACATTATTATTGATTGAAAATATCACGATGGTAAGGAACCAAGTGTGGGGTTCTCTTTCAAGTCTGGTAGCATTCTTTGTAGATTCGAGCAAGGTTTGATCCAGTACTGTAAAAGGACACTTGTGAACACACAAAAATGTTTTAGTTTTCCTGTTGTTCTTCTCTGTATGGGTTAGATTTGTGAATTACCATTCCAGAAGGCTTTTTTGCATTTCTCTTTAATATTTATTTTTAGATTGGGATATAGATGAAATGACCTTGCCAACGATGAAGCCACATTGTACCAGCTGCTTTATGAAACAAACAAGTCAGGTGTCTCTTACGTTTCAGAGAGCTAATTCTCAAAGGCAATGAACTTTATATACAGGAGGATGGAGTGGAGAAATGGAGCAGAAGGGTAAGGGTATTGGGAGAGAAAAGACATCACAGTGATGGCATTTGCAACTATGCAATTCTGAATTGACAAGAGTTAGTTTTGTTTGCCCTTTGAAAGGATTTTCTTGTGGCACCCAACAGAGTTCTGTTGTCTGATATATACTGAATATGCATCTGTGGTGTGGAGCTAGAATGTCTTGCTCGCTACAAACTTCTGTTGAACTTGCACGTAGTCAACATGGTCTCTGTTGCAACCAGTATGTAGTCAGAAAAGGATTGTGAATTGCATCTCAGTCCAAGGAAGAGAAGAAAATTGCTGGCTATGGTGCTGTGCATTTAAGGAAATGGGTCAGGAGGGGACTCTTAGCCTTACTTACAGAGAATATTTTCAGAAGTTTATTTGATCCAATGCTACTCTACAATTGTCAGGTGGGAGCAGAGGGGAAAACTGCCTGTCATTCTGACCACTGGAAGTATTGTACCTTCCTTTCTTTGGTGCAACCCCTATTACATTAACCTGGAAAACGACAAATGCAGATTTTTAATTATACTTTATGTTCTTTTCCATAGGGTTGAATTAGCATAAAATTACAAGCAAGATTTTTTTGTAGGGGAAGCTGTTGTATATTGTGTATTCCCCTTTCTGATGGCACTTAAAGTCAAACTTCCTTTTTGTCAAACTAACTTTTTGTAATAGAATCATAGAATATTTTGAGTTGGAAGAGATCTTTGAAGGCCATCTAGTCCTAACCCTCTGCCACGGGCATGGACATGAATTAAATTGGGTTGCTCAGAACCCTGTCCAACGTCACCTTGACTGTTTCTAGGGATGGGACATCCACTACCTCTGTGGGTAACCAGCTCCAGGGTTTTACCATCCTCATGGTAAAAAACATCTCCCTTGGGAAGACAGAGGAAGACTTTACCTTTTCAAACTCAAAGGTTTCCTTTTTTATCTGGTAAATCAGGTCTAAAATTGTATCTGGATGTTTTTCTTCTGGCTTAGAGCTTTCCAGGGGTCCATGCTGTGTACCTGGAGTTGTACTGTGAGGTGTTGGGTTTTTGTTATTGTTTGGGTTTGGTGGTGGGGTTTTGTGCTTTGCTTATTTGTTGTTGGTGGAGTTTTTTTGTTTGGTTTGTTTTGGTTTTTGGTTTGTTTGTTCTTTGGGTTTTTTTACTAAAAAGAGGCGAAATGAACACTCTTTTGCCCCTCTAAAAGGAGAGATCCTATTGTAGAGCTTTTTCAGCACCATCTACCTTTCTGCTGTTTCAAATTGCAGCACTGGGTATGTCCTGAGATATCTTTTAGTATGCAGAGCTCAGAGATACAGCAAGAAAATGTACATTCAGCACAATTCCACGGTGACCCTGGCTCACCCTGATTCTTGCTGATTCCTGCTGCTGTGTCCCACACAGAATGTCCCGTGGGGAGCTGTGTAAACCCACGCAGGATGAACAGCTTCTCTCTCCATGAGACTTCCATCTGTAGTGGTTTGACATACGCAGTCGTGCTCACCGTGGGTCTTCCTTAACATGGTCCCGCTGCATCCAAACATAGGAATTTTTGGATGCTGTGTATTGAATGGCAAATTGATTTTTTTGGTTGTGGGTTTTTTTTTTTTTTTTTTTTTTTTTGNTTTTTTTTTGATTGTTTGGTTTTTTTTCCTTAGCTGAGGATTTATTGATGGTTTATAAAGTTTGTCTTAGAAAATGAGAGAATTTGTATTCTGGTCTTACAGAACACAGTGACAAAGCTGGGAATGTAAGTTATTGTATGTTACATCTGTACAGATGTCACTCTTTTCCTGTACCCATTTTTGCTTTTTGATTCCTGCTTTAAAAAGGGAGGGGGCAGAATGTGAAGGGAGGAGCTGGAAGGCACAAGGCCTTTATCAGGAGGTGATGCAGTCCTGTCAGGAGCTGGCTAAGAGCTGAGGGTTATTGCAGTTCAGTGACCTTACTGGGAAGCTTCTTTCCTTGTAAACACAATCAGTTGTGGAACACAAGCTATGACTTTAATGCAAAATAATGGCAAGCTTACACAAAAAAAATCAATCTGGTGAGACAGCAAATGGTTCTAAAATAGGTGTTATTACCGTGGTGCAGTTATTTCCTCTTGCCTGAGAGGCAAATGGGAGAATTTAGTGTCCTGTTGGTTTTCATTATAAGCTAAGTAATGATTCTGGTTTTCCAGCTATCCACATATTTCCACTTTCTTTAACCTTCTTTCCTTTTCCGAGTTTCTTGCAAGACTTGGCCTGTCTGCTTTCATCCAGAGCCCACTGGTTTATTAAAATTACAACAGCAACCCTGGATTAGCTTTCTGAGGCGGAAAGAATAGATTTACATTTTAATAAAAAAGCCGTTTGCTATTTTTTGTGGAAGTTGTTGGGTCTCAGGGGTACGGCTCACAGCTTTCCCTTTTTGGCGTGGTGTTTTATGCCTACTCACAGATCTTTTTTGTTAGGGAAAGGGCTGACTCTTGTGTATCTTACATATCATAAAGTGGTTTTTTGCAAACTGCATGTAGTTTTTACGTATGGACAAGTGAAGCTGAATGGTGGAGAAGTGCTGTGGTGGAAAGAGACCTGTAGGAGTCCAGAGGCAGCCGCTGGCCAGCTGGTAGGATTTTTTGTTATTTTAAAGTTTGAAGGTTTTTATAAAGTATAGATATTTTCAACTTCTATATTAGTTCTATATAGTGGTTGGTTTGGTCATGGTTTATTTTTATAGTTTTTCTTTACTTAAAAGTAGCATTCAAACATTATTTATTTCCTGGCAGCAATCTGGTACTTTAAACAGTAATCGTAACTCTTGGACATCTAATTAGTTAATATGCCATTAATTAACTAATGTAGTACTTTACAGTAGCATCATCTAAATCTTTAAGATTACTTTTAGCATGCCAGGGATGTTTGCTGCAAAATTAGTGTACAAGCACTTAAGGGCACTTTAACAACTCTGATTTGGTACAATTTTTCTTTTTCTTTTTTTTAACTTGTGTGTACCACATGCAAGCAACATACATAACAGAGGTCTGGGTTTTTCTAATGTCGTAGAGGCTAGATTTGTGCCTTGGGTTGTTAGCATAGGCGTGGAGCTGAGACAGTTATGCCTGCTGTATTTTTAGCCGTGGTGGGCTGTGCTTGCTGTAATTAATCAGCACATTAGCAATAAATGACTTATTCATTATTTTGATGCCTGCTATACAGTGTACAAGAGCTGGTGATTTTTTTTTCCCCTTGTTTATTCAGTAAATGTGAGTCTGTATGCAAGATGGGGGGAAGCACAATAGACATTTACAACCCTATTGTTATCCAGACGAAGCATTGTATCCAAATGTAAAAGTGAGGATCGGCAAGGGTGGTCTAATGTCACATGTTGCTGGGTGTTGATATGAGGCTTTTGGCTAATCAGCTAGCCATGAAACAAATTACTCCTTTCCCAGTGTATTTTGTCATCTTTGTCCTGCTAGCAGGCTGCAGCCCAAGAGAGTATTCTGTGTGCACGGAAGTCCTTAGTGTTCTCTGTCACTGATTCTTATGTACCATCCAGTTGGGTTAAGGCAGGATTTTATCTGTAAATGAATTAAAAGTGCTTCTGAAAGATCCTTATTTTGGGGAAGAGAGTTGAAATGTTGCTGTTGTCCCATTTCCAATTTTTTTTGAGGCTGAATAACCGCTCAGTTCTGGTTTGAGTGAAAGAAGAAGCAGAATAGTTCTCTGTGGGCCAACCACTCTTCTGTCGGGTTAGCTGAAACAGATGTTGTCTTTAACTTTAATTACAACATGACTCACTTTTTAATGCAGTGGCTAGAAGAGAACTAGAAGGAGTTTTTGTACCATACGTTAGGAGAATGTGAAAACAGCAGCTAAGATTGATAGTACTTCTGTGTCTTTAAAAAAAAAATTATGTGAAAGCCATCAACTTGGGCTTCCTGCATGACACGAACTATGGAATTTCATTATGTAATTTCTAGATAAAATCCTTAATAGGGGCTTTGAGCCAGAATAATGTTCTATTGCAAAAATGGTACTAAAGCAGTGAATTCTCCTCAGACTTTAAGCAGTTACCCTGGTTTGAAGGATTTTGTTTATGGTCTGGACCCCATAATTACATGTGATTGTGTATCCGGCCTCCATTAGGCTGCCCATAGCACACATGAAAGACATATCCAAACCCAGATTTTTCTTCTCTGAATGCAAAAGACAGAAACCAGGGGAAAAATGAGGATACAGAGGTAAACATCTTGCCCTCATAAATACAGTAGGTCAGTGCTTAGTTGATGCTTCCCATCAGGTGTGCTGTCAAATGGGTGAAATTCCAATTCCTTGCCAGGATCTGGTGGGCCTAAGAAATTCTGGGTTGTATTTCTTAATGATATTTCCCACTCACACCCCCCTTTAAGTAATGTTCACTCATGATACTGTAATTATCTCTACTGACTTTGCCAAAATTATAAAGACAGTGAATTGACAGTGAATTTTGATTAAAAATCAAAAATCCAACATTAAAGGGTAGGTCTGGAGTGTGGAAAAACTTGGGGATTTTCTTACGTTCAGGTTGGTGCCCAAAGAGTACGGAAGGGCAGGGAGAGAGCCACTGTAGCTGCATCCTCTTGTCCAGCAGCAGTTCTGCAAAAATATCAGCGGGTGTGTGATGGGTGTAGCTCTGGAAGGAGAGCCAAGGAGTAAAAAGCCCACTGTGAAAGGATTATGACAGTAGAGAATGACAGCAGTTGTAAACACCCCATGCAAGCTGTTTTGGTGGTGACTCTGACAAAATATTTTTATTCCTATGCTGCAATTAATCTAAATTGTGCTTCAGCCTCATGTATGGCATTTGCAACCGTGTCCACAAGACTGAAAATGAATCTGATGGTGGTGGAGAGTGAATGCAAGAAGGAATAGACAGCATTTGAATGAGTGAATGAAAATTTGCAGGACTTGGCATCTGTCAGTTTCCCCTTGGCACACCCATTGCTGTACCCTGGGGCTCTGTGAAACTCCAGGGCTCCAGTACCATGTCAGGCAGGAAATCCAATCCATACTTGAAGCTGTGGCTTTCTGTTACGCATTTGTTCAAGAATGGTTTGGCTTAACTCCTTCAAATACTTGGCTCAGCAGCACTTGTGCAATAGTTCATTTTTAGGGGTGGGACAGTGGCCCTTTAAGTGCTGACAAGGAGGAACAGAGCAGAAATTCACATCTGAGATAATCCATTTTTGATGAGGAAAATAGAAGTGAAAAGGACTAGTATTTACTGGTGTGCACACACTGGTACTTGTACAGAAACATCCTGGTGGCGACAAGACTGCAGTCGCTCACAAGCCTTGCAGGGAGCAGAGAACAGCCATGATAATGCTGCTCTTTATTTCCAGTGCTGTTCAGAGCAGGCTCCCTCTGTAGAGCCTTCCCTATGCTTCCCTTCCCTGTTGCCAATGAAAAGCTTGGCCTTCTCCAGTCCTTTAATAGTCCCCCTTAATTAGAAGGAACCATTTTTGTACTGGATACAAATATTGCCATCAAAATAGCAACTTTTAAATTAGTTTGAGTGATTTCTAGTAGCAGTCACCCATTCATTGTGAATTTTTTTTCCCTTTTTGGTGGTTCTTGCTGTAGCATCTTAAAATTTTTGCTGTGCATCATATTAATCTGCTGCAGGAGCACTGCAGTAAAAGTAAGCATTCTAAAGACTAAAGTCAGTTGTTTAAACACATGCATGGACTGAGAAAAATAATTCTAAAGATGTTTATCTCAAGTGACTTCAATAGAAACAGTCTACAGATAAAAGAAATCACAGGAGTTCTCATTTCTGTTCTGAAGTATCTGTAGTAGGATTTTCTTTTAACCTTTGCTTGTGGAAAAGTGAATGAATGGGCTGTGAAACAAAAGTGATAGGTTTTGGAACACTTAACTAAGCCACCATGTTATGTTACAATAAAGAGACTTCATTTCATTGGACTCAGTGGAGACAAAATGAAAATATTGATGCTTCTAAAATAAATACTTGACATTTGACAAACGATTCCTTCTTTGAAATAAGCCTGCTTCCCGAATGTTTATAAGGATGTGGTGACTCTGTTTACCTTGATGGGACCTCCTGCTTCTTCAGCACAGTAACTCTGCTGATTTTAGCAGAGCCATGCAGTGGTTATGCCCGAGTTCCTACTGAGGAAGATGCTGATCTGTGGTGCCTGAAGTCATCAGCTCAGCCAGCAGGTTTGAGGGAGCTGTCTTTCACATCAGGCATTGAGTGTGCCACTGGGGCAGCTTCATGCAGGCAGGTATTTCCATTTTCTGGTCTCCTGATGTCTTGCAGCCAAAAGTCAAACAGGAGGTGTAGGTAATTTTATTCCGAAATGGATGGGCCGAGTTTTAATTGCAGTTTTGACATTCATTGCCAGGAGTGAACTGAATTTTTTGGAAAGCCAGGATTAGGTATAGACATGATAAATTTTTGCCACCTTTTGCTTCACCTATTCATAAAATGCACAAGTATGTCATTTTTTTAAGTTAAGGCTATGGTAGGAGCCCGCAGTAATGTTATTCTGTTCTCTTTTACCTACTTTCAGGCTGTCCTTTGTTTTGTGTACCGTGTTCAGTCTTGTGTATAAACTGGCCATCCTTAAAGTGGCCACAAGACCCTCTTGTTTGGTCTTCAGATTTTCTTGCTGTAGTATCTTCATTCCTTCTGCATTTATCAACATAGGAAATCTATTACAAAATAAGCAATATATGTGTGGATACGAATTATACAACAAGCCTGGGTGCCCTAGTCAGCATTAAATAAAAATTTGGAAAGTTTCTTTATTTTGATTTATTTCCCAAAATTTCTTGAAATAATTTTACTGCTCTATTTCAGAATATAAAATTCCCATATGAAGATCGGAGGGCAAATTTGTTTCAAGATTCATGCTTGAAATAAAACCCGAAACCAAAAAACTGCTAAGACCCCTAAAAAATGAGAGCTTCCCTCTTCCATTTCCACCAAATTTTTCCACCCTTGCTTTGAGGGGTCAGTGGCTGGCCAACATCATCATGAGCTGCACAGCCTACAGAGGGACAATAATAAGTGAAAATTAAGAGAGGAACTTCACTAGATTTCAGTAGAATTAGGAACATGCATTAACACTTCAAAATACTATCCAGATTTTGACCAAGATATTTTTGTGGATCTGGGCTTAAAGTGAAAATCAGAGGATTCGGCAAAACAACTGTTTGTCACTTTTCCCTCTGACATAAGTTCCCCTAGGCTCCAGCAGAGAGATGTGACTTCTATTTCTATATGCCATCAACAATAAATCTGGCATCTATTTTGAAATCAGTGCTCACCTGATTGTAGTAATTTGTATTTAGTGGCCTGTTTTCAGGGTGTGGGCTGGAGTGATCAGTGAGATTAAATTGAGGGATTTTCTGAAAGTGAGAAGCCCAGAAGTTAAGACTTCTAAATGCATTCATGCTTGGGATTTTTCTTTTTCAGCTGCTCTCACTATTTTCATGGTGCACATGAAACATGCCTATGTTACTAAAGCACCATAATCCAAATGCAGACTCACTCCCAGCATTATTTCAGTCACTATTCATACTGCAGGAGCACCCAGTCGAGGACTGGACCTCACTGAGCCTCCTGATCTGTAAACATTAGAGCACAACAAGGTTGCTCTGGACCTGTTACTGCTGATTCCCATTTCTGAGAGTAGGTATTTCCCTGCCAGTCACACTGCTTTTACACCAAGCAGTATTTTGCTCTTAACTGTAAGACAAGAACCAAATCGCTCTAGATTTTGCAGAAATTGCTCTAACCGTAGTTTCATGATAAAACCTGTTCTGTTTGGGTAAACTCAGTAGCAGAATCTCAACAGCACAATTATTCTCTGTGGATGTGTATTTCATTAGCAGCCTCTCTAAATGCTGTTGCTGCTCTTGGCAGGGTTACAGCTGCAATGCCACACCTGTGGCAATACAGCTCTGCTAGTGACTGCTCCCTGAAGGCAAGTGCTTAAATTATTCCTCTCTTCAGCCCAACATCCTTCTTATATTGGCTGGTAATTTGTTGTTCAATTCTGAATAATTATGAGGAGGGACAAATGTCTTTCTAGTTTCCGAGTTACATGTTTGCCACCCGCGGGTTATTTGTGTTTAATGTATGTGCTAATTAAAAATGTCTCCTGCAGTGAAAATATGAGGTCTTTTTTACTGTATTTTCTTGGTTCTCATGTAAAAAGATCCTTTTTAGCTCTACCTAAAGGTACCTATTAGAGGATTTCCGAGACTGAAATGTTCTTGTGAATTAACGTCAAGATTCCATTTAAAAAGAAAATGAGAAAAAGAAAGCTGTGGAACTGGCCCCTTGAGAAAACAGAAGTGATTGTCTTGAAATCAGCATGTTATTTAAAATCACACGCTGCTTTGGCTAGTCATTGTGACACCCAATCACTACTGGCATGTTCAAGTACCTGGCTTTTCTAGTCAACTCCCTGTGTATTTTCAGAGCATTATAATCATGTTCCTTATCAGGAATGAATTGTGGGAGAAGTCAGAATATGAGATAATTTGACATAGGGAGCTATTTAGAAATGATTTAGAACATTTTCTCCTCCGTCTCTATTAGTTTGCATGTGTTGACATAATTGTGATGCAACACTGCAACATAAAGACGTGTATTTTTTAAAGACAAGATTCATAGTTCAAATATCCTGATTTAAATAAAAATATACCCTCTCTAATTTAGCAGATTCATTTTCATTGAAGAAGTACACAAATACTGATAATTCTGGTATTTTTATTTAGTTGTTTTATTTGCTATTTTAATTAGAGAATGAAAAGGGATCTGGAGGATCTCAGAATGTTGGAAAGTTGTAAATTTTTTTATCTGTTATGTTAATGTTAAATTAAAAAATCTGTGCAAATAGTGACATGTTCATCTGAGTGAAATATCCTAACATTTCTTCTTTGTAGAATTGCTAATGAGGTCATGTCTTTCTGAAAATTGCAGTTAATTTGCATTAAGTGTAGGGTTTTATAACATTTCAGATCTTCTTAAAATGGTGTGGTTGCAACAGTGCATTTATTTTAAGGATATTATTTATACACAAAATTAAGGAACCATGCTAATAAGCTGTGTCTTCCACAGGGGAGAAGATAAAATTACAACTTGGATTAGGGGAGGAATTCAGTAAAGCATATTTCATGTCCTTTCATGCTCTGTACATTCATTTGTTTAATTCCTAGGCTGGTTTGTGTGTTAATTCAGAGAACAGTAATGTGCATACAGTGGAGATGCATAGGCAATTTCCTTGTCTCTCTGAAGTATGTAAATTGGAAAGTGTGTATTTTTCTGTAGATTTGAGCACACAGTACCAGTTGGAGTTCTTGCGTATATGCTGCTTGTGCTAAAATGGTGTGAATCAGAGGTGGTTTGTTTTGTTGTTTGGGTTTTTTTTTAACTTAACACATCTGTGGGTAAGAGGTTGAGCATCTCATTTTTGAGATTGCTGATAAACAACTTAATGTTTTCAACAAAACAATTCAAGAATCATTAAAGTGCATCACAAGGATGTGACTTGAATGAAATATTATAAAACAAAATTTAAGAGGTAAGAAATAAATCTTGTATGGGAGAGTGTAGAACAAGGCAGAATGGAATAACCTTATTCTTTCCTAATTACATTATCTTTGTGTGCAGCTTCTTAGCCTAGTGTTTGAGTTTTGAGTGTAGGGATTTTCCTTGTGCTTTGGAGTGTAGTTTCTTGGGAGGTTTGTTTGGGATTTTGGTTTGGGTTTTTTTGTTTTGTTTTGTTTTGGTTTTTTTCCTCATGTGTTAGTATCTAATGGTGCTAAGAACATTGGATCAAATGCACTTTCAGGTTTCTGCGTAAGGCTTTGGGGAGAGACAGATGGAGCTGGGATTAGAAGCACATCTGTATCTGCTTTGTCATTCTTAAAACTGCTTCACCATTCAGCACACAGGGTCTCAAGCCTGGAACTCTTAACTAAAGGATTGCTTGTATCCTAACACCTTTCAAATGAGCCCGGTGGTCGGTGAGTTCATCCGAAAAGGCAGAAGAGAAATTCCAGGTCTGTGAAAAAACTTAAAACGTCCTGCCAGCAGTTCTACCTCGGCCTTTATATGTGATAGCCAGCATATCTCAGATGACCTCAACTCTCAGGGGAGCATAAGAATAGAGGCATTCTCTGCATGCATGAGTGGTTGGAATAACACTGTGCTTAGTGATCAAATGAACAATCCCTTTGAGCTTTCGAGATAGTACCCCCTCTCACAGGGCATCGGAAAGCATTTCTTTAACAATTATGCAACAACAAAGCACAATAGGGTCACTGGTTGCCATGATTTCTTTCTGAGGAGGAAAGTCAGAGTTTATGTTACCTTGTTACTTTCTCAAACTGAACCCGTTTGGCAGTCGAGAAGTGCAGCCTGATCTGTTACCAGTTCCCCGGTTTTAGTGGAATACGGTGCTGCAGAAATAAATATTTGAGATTTTTTATGTTTTAACCTGCATGGTGCCTTTTTTTTTTTTTTTTTTATATACCTCCCCCCTACCTCCCCAGTCACTTGTCTGCTGTTCCTGGCTTTTCTTAAAGCAGTTTAAAGATCCTCCTGTTGTAAACAGAACCTGTACCATGGACTGTGCTTTTCTTATGCTCCGGGTCATTTCTCCAGCTCAGTGCTCTTCCTTTTTACTGTGACTGATTCCTTCTGTGTGACTACACTATTTTACTGCCGTTGTCTGCTTTTGCTTACCATCAGACTTTTTTCTCTGTGTTTTTCTCACCACATTTTTTTCTCACCTGCTGATCCATTAGTTTCTGCCATACCTTCTTTAGCTGCATTTGCATCCTTCCATCTGGCTAGCTCCTTCCTTTTCTTTCTTATCCTCTTCTCCTCTTTATGGTCTTCCTTTACTGCCAGTGGTCACAACTTCAGCTGCTTTCTAGCACCTTCTGTACCAACAAACACACAAAGTTCTTCCTCTGGTGAGCTTCTTGATGATTAACCTGGTTGTTCCCACAAACATTCTAAACAATATTAGCCCATCTATCTCTTTTCTTTCATCCCTGATCATCAGAAAAAGAAAAAAAGGTCCATATGCTAAGGGTCAATTTGAAGTAATTTAGATGTTTCCCTTTTTGATTTTTAAATGTTGAGTGTGGGACACTGCAAGACACATACCAGTGGATATTTCAGCCTTGCACAAATGAATACTGATGAGATGAGCTGGGATAAGCATTGCTCAGCGCTGTTGAGACCGTTCTGCTGTAATAACAAATTCTAGTCAAGACTGAGACATATTCTGCAACAGGTTGTCTTTTTTTTTCTTTGAATTTGAAAACTAGTAACAAAAACGAGGTTTTCTTATGTTGTGCATGTGTGTGTGCAAACAAGTATTTGTATGACACACAAGTGTTGCACAGTGAGCAGCAGAATGAATACAAATACATATATTCTGTGTTCTCTGGGATGTTCATACTACCTAACCTCTTCATTCTAGAAGAAGAATAAAAGTTGAAGATTATAAATTGCATTAATTTAAAATTACGATCTGGTGTTTACATTTTTTTGCTGGTGCAGTGCCCATGCCTTATTAAAATCTCAGGGGGAAAAAACATACGCTCTTTAGCAAAATTGCTAGTTCTCAGCTACTGAAATAGGCCTCAATGTAATATTTATATTCTTATCATAGAGTTCTACTGGTTTGTTGTTGGGTTTCTTTTTCCCCTTTTCTCCCTGCTAATTAGTTTAATGCTACCAGCATAAGAAACATATTTTTACTTTTGTATTTGTACTATTTATTTATAACTTCAAGTTTGTCTGTATTTTATAGGAAAGAGAATGAATTTCAGTCTTAGCCCTGGATCTCAGACGTGACCAATTGCTGTGTCTAGAATCTCACTAGCTCTTCCTACTGCTTCCAGCCTATCCCAGTGGAATAGGCTGTGATGGTTGGCTTTGAGCTGCTTATAATCAGAAAGCACACACAGTTTGTTAGATGTTGCATTGTTGGAGGGCTAGAGGCTGGGAATGGGAATGTAGAAATTTGACACTTGATTTGATATTCCTGCTGGGTAAAAGACACACGCATTTCTCCCTTCGCACTCTTATTTTCTCCTGGTGGAGCAGAAAACGTATGATAATGAGTTCAAAAGCAAGTGGTTATTTAGATGGCAACAGTTATGCTGTGGTCCCAAGGAAGAACGGGAAGCTGGGGAAGCTGCACTGGTTTTATTTTATCTTGCAGAGGGTATTTAGTACAGCCAGTTTCCTCAGGGTCCCACTGAGATTTTGTTTATGGAGAGAAGTATTTTGAATATCTAAATCTACTGCTGAACTTTTTTCCTTTCTCTGAATTATTTTAAGTACTGTGGATTAGTATCTTGCTTCAGATTTAAAAAACAACCTACCAAAACAAAAGCCAGATGAATGTGCATGATATATTGACAGCATGTTCCCCTCTCTGTTAAGAGGATGAAACTGATAGAAAACAAAAAGCGACATAAAATTCTTAAGCAGGCAATTTGCATGTTGTGGGTGGATTTTCTGAAATACCTGGAGGAAATTTTAAATACTCTGGAAAAATGATCAAAAATATCATTACCTGAGTGTGTTGTAAGTAATGAAGAACATTAAGCACAGTGGTGAGCTCTGCAGAATATCCTGAAGTATTTTCACATTTACAGCTCAGTCTCAAAGGAAAAACTGTAAATAGAAGAGAAGGACTGGAAAAAACTGGTCTGTGCAAGTGTTACTAGTGAACACTGTCAATACCACGTTCTGAGAACTCTGAGATGTAAAACAGCTGTTGGCATTTGGAAGTTTGGACAGGGTTTGGGGCTTTTCTGGAAGAGTTGAAGGTCAAAATATCTGATGCCAGAGTGCATGTGAGCTTTAACCTGGCTGGCAAAAATACAGACACCACTAAACCTTTCCAGTCTGGCTGGCAGTAGTGCCCCTAGCTGTATGTGTTTTGTAAGAACACACTGGGGGCACCCAAGCAAGATCGATAAATTGACATATATTCTTGAAGAGCAGCCATCTGTAACATCCAGTTCCACTTGGCTAAGCACTAATTTGATTTTTGCTTCTACTTTTTAATTCGTTTTGAGCTCATTGTAATCTGTTTGGATTGGTTTGTTAAATTTGAAGTAAATAGTCCAAAAGCAGAATTTGACAGCCACTGCTTTATTGCCACCTCCTCTCTCCATCCCATTTCAAAGAAAGCCTAATTCCAAGGCAGAGTGGCTGCACATTTGGCTTGTTTGCTTTTGATTTCCATTAGACTTTATTGCCAAAACAACCTGGTCATACCAGTGATAAGCCTGAATTTGTCTTCCTAGTAACTTGTCCATTTTTGCCCTAAAAAGCAATTTGGTGCAAAAGCTTTCTTCAAAAAGGGAGGCATTTTGGGGCAGTACCTACACAATGAAAACACTTAATTTCACTTCTGGAGACCCTTCATTTTTAAATTGCTCTGGGTGAACCCATTCCATTGTATGTTGAAAAAAGAGACATTAACAATTGATTTGTTACATATTCATGGGGCAGCAGGACAAGGGAAGCAAGAGAAGTGTGCAATATGGAGAATACGCTTCTGCTGGTAGGGGAACAGGATGTTTCCTTCTTCTGCACCTGGATCTTGATCTGAAGGTCATGGCCTGTGTCTCGCACTGGCCGTGGTCATGGGTTAGAAGCTTTCATTATTTGGCTTGTTGGTTTGTTTTGTACACATACAGTACTAGAGTGTTCACATCCTAAGTGGGATTGAAAATTTGGCTGATCAAGCACATTACTGATCCTGAAATCCAAAGATTTATTTCTTTACTTTGGAATTCTTTCTCAGTGAGTGATTTATTTTTACATGTGCATCTTTTAAAACAAACAATTGTTTCTCCCTTCTTTTAAAGTTGAGGAATAACAAGATACAAAGAAGCCCTCTAAATTGCAGGACCCCAGCAACATTTTCCATCTGTCCTGGAGCTAGGTCCTGTTTTTTTCCTGTATCCATGTGCTTACAGTCCCTTTACTTTCCCCTTCCATACCTTTGTATCTATGTTCCCATGTAAAAAAAAAAAAAAAAACCAAAAAAAAAAACCCAAAAAAACTTAATAAGCATAGACATGGCTATACCACAAGAATGCATCTGGCATGAACAAACAAAAAGAACAGATTTTTTCAGACCATTTGGGGTACGGCTAAGGCTGCCTCTTCGTTCTTCAGAGATTTTGTTTTACATAAATTTTCAATTTGTGTAAAATAGATGCAGGAAGACTAAGGAATGCTTTGACAATAGGATGGACATTTCCCAGGGATTGATCAGCTTAGTTCTGAATTATGATACTGTGTAATTCTGTAAAGGGGATGAAGCACATAGTCCCTGATACGTATGCTTGGTCAGAGGTAAAAGAGTTCCACTCATTAAAGACTTTTTAGCTATTGTGTAGGGCAAACAGTGTTTCAGTAGAGGAGAAAAAGACATTGCTTCTCTGGCATCACTGACGTCTCTCCCGTCAGCATTCAAGTGCCTTGGTATTCATTGAATGTTGTGTTTTTCAGAAGCAGAGCCTTGTTTGATCTATTTTGTGTTGCAAAACATGAAAAGACAGTCTCTGAATAAATTTATTTTCATAGAATCACTGACCCTTTTAAATGTATTTCATTTTCATGTCCATTCCTTTTCTGGCTACCATTTAAATTATGCTTGATCTAGTTAGCAAGCCCTTCTGCAGGCTTAATGCTGCTGCTACCTCCGAGTTATTAATGCTCATGTTTGTGTAGATGCTGCTGGAGAAACTGTGTATGGCCACACAAGAAACTTCACTGTCAGAAGGTAACCTGGTGCACTTCCCAGGGATGTGGTGCCTCTGCATTGCAGTACATCCACCCTTGCTTTTTGCTGACATTTATTCATTTGTTAAGGGTTTATATTTATTAAGGGAATTGCCTTTGTTCTGTCACCAGGTAAGCCAGCTTTTGCTGATTACATCAGATTTGTGTACATGTGTACGTGTGATAGTGCTAACAAAAGAATTCTGCTTATAAAACTTAATAGTTTGTTCCATTAAGTAGGTCTCAGTTATCTGTGAATCCATGCTGGCTTAGAGCTATACAGATGCATTTTCTTTGGATAATCTTGGACATACATCTTTGATACACAGGTTGTACATCCACCTAATTATGCTAAAGTTCCTGTGAACTGGGCTGGGTGTCCTGCCACTCACACAAGTGCAAGTGGCTCCTACTGACTTGGAATACCAGTCAAAATAATCTTGAAAAAGTAGCAAATCTATACCACAGTGCACGTGGAAGAATAATAGATGCAGATGATGCAGTTTTATCTGCTGGTTAGTTGTGATGATGACAATGGTAGTTATCATTTAGCTAGGCCCATGCAGCCTCTAAAGACCATACCAAGTGTGCAGTAATTAAGTGTGAACTACTCTGTAAGTTAACTTTCACTGTATTCAGAAAGCCTGACACTTTTTATTATGTGTGACAGACCTTGCAATAAGAGAAAGATGTAAGCAGCACCACTTCAACTTGCAATCATCTAGTCAAACTGTATCAAATGATAAATTAGACTTGTATGAAAAATTCTCAGATAATGTCACGGTACAGCTCCATATCAAGTTATCCTCTTTTTTTTTTCTGTTTTTTAAAATATGGATTGCAACATGCTGCTTGTGCCATCAGTAGAAGTGTAGGATAATTTGACAATTGCTGCTTTCAACTAAGTTCTATCAGCCATCTGCAAAGAATATCGGCCTTAATTTTATTCCTTTCAGGTTTGTAAGAAATATTTTCCTTGCCAGAATAGAAAACTGGGAAATCGAAAATGGTGTGAGTGATAGACCTGTCTTATTTATTGTCACAGAAAGAGTTGTCAGGAGATGTGGGTGGAAAGAAGGGGATTTGTTTTGGTAAATGCCTCTTTATTATACTTTCTGAAAGGCAAGCAGTCAGAACTGGAAATTTTTGTGAGTGCAAGTTTTTGTCCTGATTATGAACTACTTATTTTCTTATTTTTATCAAATGTATCTTGGTCTGTTAACCTGCATGCATTTGATTTTTTTTTTTCCCCAGTTGTTTCTCAGGCAATACTGTCCACAGTGGGATTTCTTTGCTGCTAAGAGGGATACCTTTGAGGTTCAATCCCTCCTGGAATAGGCCAAAGATAATAAATGAGAGCTCAAAATTAAATGCATTTGCTTTTCACAGGTTGATGCTCTGATGCTGTTGGGAGCAGCAGGAGTGGCTGCCCAGCGTGGGGATGAGCTGGGACCGGGGTGACAGTGGGGCAGGCAGGGCCAGGCAGCTCAGGGGGGCAGGAGCAGCGAGGGCTGGCAGAACCCTGGCAGGTCCCACCGTGGGCAGACACAGGGCTGGGCACGGGCAGCGGGGCTGGCCTGGCCAGGAGCCACAGCTGAAGCTCCAGCCCAGCCACCCAGGAGGATCCTCAGAGCTCTTTGTCTCATCCCAGCTGTGTCCTGGCAGGCTGAACCTGGGTTGGAGCTGGCACTGAACAGGGACAGGGAGCTCCCAGATGAGTGAGTGGGAAGAGGCTGCAGAGCCTACCAGTGCTCTTGGGACCTGGAAATGTATCCTTGAGCCATGTGTTCTTCCAACTATTCTAGACAGTTACTATAGATAGAATTAGATTGGGTTTTTTCCTTTGTATTTTTTTAATCCTTGATTCCCGTACTTCAGGCTTTCAGCAAGGATAAGAAAAATTCCTAGTAGGCCATGAACACAGATCTGGAAGTACATGGCCATTTTCCTGCTACTTCCAGCACATTTGACTTCTTCAGTCCGTGGCACCCCTTTGTCAGACTGTTCTGGTTATCCTGTTTTCTCAGAATAAGCAAAGCCCATGATTCTCTACAATGGACTCCATCCTAAATTGAGAACTGAACCAAGGTACAAGGGCTTTATAAACAGATTGCATTATTTACTTATTTCAGAGGGATGCTAGGTAACTTTCTGGGAAACCACAGACTGTGAATATGAAAGATTTCTCATTTTGCCAGTCACAATCTGTGGCTGCAGAAATGCTCTTACAGCACTTATGTGGGAAATAAATGACTTTTTACTTTCAGAGATAAGATTAACAAAGCTATTTTTCTGTCTATCGAGCACTTTCTACCTTTTGTGAATTGTGTGCACAACTTCCTAGGAGGCAGAAAAATGAAAACTTCCTGCTGAGAAAACCAAGGCGGAGTTGTTTTGTTTATTTCTGAAATGGTTTGTGGATAGTGCTCCTGCAAACACAGGTCCAGAACCACGAATTGTTGAGCCTTTTGCCAGCAGGCACAGGGCTGCTGCACCCAGGAAGGTGCCAGCTGGAGCCTGCCAGTCCCAGGTCAGTGCAGCACCAAGCCAGGTTAGTTAGGTTTGCTGGCTGGGATGAGGGTGGTGCTGAGGGCTCCAACATGACTTCTGCTGGCCTTGGGCACAGTGGAGCAACCTCTGCCTGCAAAAAGCAGGCATGGTGTCACCTGTCTGCCCGGGGCTGCATCCTAAATTAGGGTAACCAGGACTGTGTGCTATGTCCATCCTCTGTATACAATTGCTGCCCTGTGATAGTCCTTCTGGTGTAACCCATTGAGTTGCTCTCAGGCTCTTCATAAACTTCTCTAGAAGTGGTGGTTTTACTCATTCTCATGCTTCCTAGGTGGATTGAGCGAAACATAACCAAAATACATTTGGGAAAAAACATGTTTATAGCCTTTCTTGCTTGTTAGAATATTGTGTAGCTCAATCATACTACCATTTTAGTCTTCAGAGTTAACAGCTCTTTTTGCTGAGCGTGCTTTCTTCATCACATGAAAAGTGACTTTAATACATACTCAAATACCAAAATAAAGTTTGAATTCCTTTATTTTCTTTCTTTCCTTTTTTAATAGCAGTAACTCCCACGAACTGGTACAAGGCTTGGTACTGTGCAAGCAGTTTTTCACTCTCAGAAAGCTGCTACTGAAAAGCAGATATTGTGTAAAGTACCATCGATCACTGCCGCGGTTTTATACAGTTTGTCACCATTGTTCTTCGTATAGCATTGAGTCACACTTAGAGCTATGGTACAGCTCACAAGTGTTCAGCGTGGGGAAGAAAAGTGTTGGGCTTTCTTAATGTACAAAACCTCTTAATTATTTATAATCTGATATAGTTGATTTGTTAGTGTATAGCAAATATGTCTGATGTGGCCTAGTGTAGATGAGAACAGATTTATTAATATGTTTAGAAGTGTAGGATGTTGTTTATAATGATGGAGAGTGGAATGGAGTTTCTGAAGACCTAGAATAGCTGAGGTTAGAAGTATTAGAGCAGATATCTATAAGGCTGTTCTGACAGATGCTTAGCTCAGAGGCAAAATGGACTTTTATACTTCTATATCTGTTTTTACATTAACATATTTGGGATTCCCTAAAAATTTCCTTGGGGTTTTTTTCTGACTAAGAGCATACTGTATCTCAGGTAAAATCCCACTGAAATAACAGATTATTTTAAATTGATGTGTGAGCAGATCACATTTTCTCTCAGTCTGTCAAACACCATGTAAATAAATATTTTCTGAATGTGGGATTTCATGTTCTACAAATCATACCTATGGCCTAGGCTACTTTAGAACTCTTGTAATTTTGTTCCCTTCTTCAGCCAATATAGAAATGTTTTGTTTTCCTTTCATGCACTACCTGTATAGATGAGCTTGTAGAACAAAATGGGGAGAACCCTATTTGTAACTGGGACATAGAGGAGGCAGCAGTATATGATCTTTGTGTCAGCACAGCCATTTAAATTTCACTGGGAAGGATGAGAAATGAAATATTTATTCTTTCAGTGCAGAAAAGACAAAGTCCCCAAACAAGTAAATCTGTGGCACCAAACATACAACACGTAATGCTGGTTTAAGAGAATTGTGGGCAGATGCTGATCCAGCTGTGCTCTGTTAACAGAGCTGTAGATGTTGCTGCTGGAAAGGTGTTTGTGAAGTGTGTCATGACATGACGTTGAAAGCTCTTAGCTAATGTGGACAAATGTCAGTAATCCAGAGCAGCAGAAGCAAGTGAGAAAGGGCAAAAGGCTGTGCAGTATTTATTTTTCCAAGGGGGGGACCCTTTGAATTTAGATTAGTGTCAACATCATAAGAACATGTATGGGTTGTAAGCATTTGACAGAGTAGGTGAGGAGAGGTTAACTGCACTTTAACCTTGTGACCCTTGCATTTGGTTTAGAAGTGAATATTTGTTGTCTGCTTGCCGTAGCTTCTGACAGCTCTGACTGGTACTGCATAGGCAGGCCTTATGACAAGGAGAGATTCCAGAGGTGAATTCCTGTGCAGAGATAATTTGGAATTTGCTTCATAAGAAGCCTGCCAAAGCCTGCAGCAGCATGGCAAGGGGTCATGATCTTTGTGGAGCTGGAGCTCGTGGGAGTGGGGTAGGCAGCACAGCAGAGTGGTTTGGACAGCAGCTTTGGTCCAGGAGCCTTGGGAAGGGAAGGTGGGAGGAAGGACTGGAAACTGCTGGGGGCCAGAGAGGGAGACAGTGCTGACAAGAGAGAAGAGTAGAATGGTGTGACCAGTGCAAATATTGTCCTTTCCTTCAGGATTGGAAGTCTTGCATCTAGACATGTAAGGCTGTTTAATGTAATTCTGTGGTTCACCTTGGAGTGTAAAGTCTTTCCATGTGATTGCTGGTAACATTTCTTTATTCCCTGGTAAATGCCGGTCATTTCTTGCGGGATAGACAGATAAGGTGATTTGTATCCAGCTTTAAATNCTTTCTTCTGAACAGTATTTCTGCCAGTATTTCTGGGGAATAATATCTCTGCTGTTAGGCCCTGTGCCAGTTCAGTCAGTGCAGACTGCTTTAGTCCTTGGGATTCATTATTTTATTTGCTTGGTTTCAAGTTTCTTCTTTTCTGGTTTTAGAGCTGCACTTGAGGAAATTATGAAGAAGGTAAAGCTGTAAACCCTGTGATAAGTTCTGGAATAAGGTTTTCTTTTGATCTGTCTGCCAGGCAGGCTGATATTTTAATAAAATGTCATAATCAATTTTTCAGGCATACATTAGAGTTCCCATCTGAAAAATATTTCTCTGGTTATCAAATTTCTTCACTGAGGAAATCGCTTCACTCAGAAGTCACTGAACAGTTTATTTTTGCTATTTAATCCAAACTACCTCTAAAACTCTTCGGAGTTTTATTGTATTGATTGTAAAAGTGTAAAGGCCTTGAAATAATTTTTGCTAGTATTTTAACAAACTACCTGCCTTTCATTGCATGTATTGCAGTATTTTTATATCCTCCTCTCATTCTGCCACAGCAATTCCACGGCTCTGCTCCTAGGTCTGTGCTGACATTCTCCATTGTGCAGCTTCCAGACAAAGCTGTTCTGACAAGCAGGACAGAGCATGGTAGCAAAAATCCCATTCCCTCTGTTCAAGGCAGTGATCAGGGTGCAACATCCTCGAGTGCTGTGCTCCCGTGCCAGGGCCTGCAAAGAGGCTTTAAACTGTGAGAGTAGCCAAAAGCAGCCTCAGGAGTCTGTGCCCCAGCAGCATTCCTGCCATAAATGTGCTCAGCTGTGATTTCTCTGCTGACTTTGGATATGGCATGTGGAATTTGTCCTTTGAGTAACCTGGCTTTTAGGTTTCTCCTCAGAGTTCAGAGCTATCAGCTTGATTGTCACCTTCTAAAATCCCATATTATTACATGAAAACTTTTTAAAATCTGGTTAGAGAAAGCATTGCCAGGCAGACAAAAACTAAAACCTGGAGTGCTGAACATCCCCAAAGTGACACATTTGTGAAGCATGTACTGTGTTTTTAAAATTAGCAGTCAGCTGCTGATCTTTCAGGCAGAATAACCTTCTCACCATCCATATCAAAGGCAGAGCTGGAGCTGCACATGGCTGCTGCAGTGTCCATGAGAGAAAGGGATCTCCTCTTAATGCCAGCATCTTGAACTGGAGGTGAAACTCAAGACATGGTCCTCTGCTTCCCCAAAAGGTTACAGAGGTGCTCGTCTTCCACCTCATGGATGCAGCTGGTGGCGTGGCTCTTGTCCCCACTGCAATGTGAGCTTCTTCCACTTCAGATGTCTGGCTCAGGCTGGAGGGGTGAGTCATTCCATTGCCCCAGGACACAGAGGGCTCATCTTCCACCTCCTGGGCACAGCTGGATATGCAGGTCACAGCTGGGCCTCTGTACCCTCCCAGGGCAGGGAGCTGTCCACCTGGGCTACTGCCTCCCACAGGGCTCGGGGTACTCAGAGGAATTTACCAGTTCCTGAGATGTAACAAGCTCTGTGAACTAACTCTGTGTGACTGGGAGAAACTCCTGCTCACTTTTGCTCCTCTGACCTTTCACCATAGATGTTAAAGTGAAAATCAGTTCCAAAGTGTAAATAATGTCAGATAGCGACTAATGGCTGTGGACTTGTTCTGATTGTAAAGAACTGCAGTTTAGGCAGACCTGAACAACCCTACCCCATCTTTTTTGGCTTGTGTTTGTTTGTTTGTTTAGGAGGTATGTTTTATCAATTTCCGAAGAGCCACATCTCCAATTTTGTTTTACATATACAAGAATTCATCACAATGGTAGATGGTCTATAGGCTTATTTGTGCCCAGGTATATCAGTTATTTTTTAGAAATATTGGCAAATATGTGTTACTCAGAATGTGTCATTTATACCATTGTGGTGTACTGCAGAATTTTCTGGGGAAAAAAGTCTTCTAAAAACTACCAGTATAATTCCCCTCACTGCAAATTCTGCAGCCGTGACTCTCTGGGATCACTTGTGCTATTAAAATCTTCAGTTCAGAATGCCATTAACAGGGCAAAATAGAGAAATCCAGAGATATGGCAGTGTACGCCTGAAGGATGCATGAAAATGTCAAGCTTATTGATTACATCATCATTGCATCGTCCTGCAGGTGATTGACAGCTTCCAGAAACCCAGCTTGTGTTGGGTGCTCTTGTCTCTAGGACTGCCATACTCCTGTAATTTGCTTATTACCTGGACCTGCCCTATACAAGGCTGTATTGGAAAACAAACTTTGAAGTTATGTCCTCAAACCAGCAAATTGGTGTGTTATTTTGGGGGGGAGTTAAAAACATTCATATTCTCTCTTTATTTTAACATATGAAAATCTCCTCTACAGTACTTTGGGCTCTGTTTGGGTTTAGTTGGGTTAGTTGTCTCAGGAAAAGTTAACACACATGAACACTGTTATTCTGTAGGACTAAAATGCAGCTTATAGGAATTGGAGTTTATAACCTCATGCTGTAAGTAGTTTCCTTGTGGTCACAATCAAACCATGTTTTTTAAAGGTAGCTTATTTGGTTAACTTATTACAAGTGTATTTTAATCTGCAGTTTATACTTTCTAAATACTAAAATACCACTCAAACACTTAAATCCTGATTAAGAAAAATACAGCAGTGTTATCAGGCCCTCTTTGGAGGTGCTACATGATGGGTTTTAACAGGAAATATTCTACAAACAGGGATTCTTTTGTGCTGCTTATCATACTCTGAGCAACTTCTTTGAACCAGCTGGTTCAGTCACTGTCCTCACCTCACTCATTTCATCAACATTTCTTTTTCTGCTGCTTTTAAGGCCCTTTTTCTCTATGGTATTATGAAAAAAAATTAACTGTAATATGGGGTACCCAGTTGCACTGATGGAAATAGGTTATTTTCCAGCAAAACGTAACTGATGTGGAAAATACAAAAGATAGTGGAAGTTGTGAGGTCTGATGGAAGCACTGCTCATTTTGCCATACTTTGGTGGGGGGGATATATCCAAGTTTTACAACGTAACAATTACTCAGACTGAGTGCAACTGAAGCAGAAAAGATGAATAATCAAACAATCTTTGTCTAATACTAGTCAGTTGCACAATTTTTCAAGAATACAAATGCTGATGGGTCAGCAGGTGATTTAATTTCTCCTCCTTGAGTACATGAAATTGTTTGTTACAAATGATGCTCCAGCTCACTTTGCTGTGGGAGGATCTTTTGTGAGATATTCGAGATTAAAACAAACCTATATGTTCTAGTAACACAAAGGAACATTTTTCTTTGAAACTGGTGGGTGGATAAAATTCTTTGTTGAAGTTTTTAAAAACCTCTCTGCAGGCCGTGTGGAGAATTGCCACATGCTTCTCATAGATTCCAAATTTCTGCCATAGCAAGTCCCACTGGTTTCAACCACAGGCTCTTTTGTTTTCTGTACTCGGCTTTGTAACCCTCAGCAAGTGGAGGCACTGCCAGAAGTTGTGGAAAACAAGAGCGAGAGGGTGTGAGCCAGGCCTACACTGCTGCATTCCTCTGCAATGGTAGGCCACCGTGTGGGCTTTGTTTCAGCTCTTCTTTGTAAGCCAGAGGCACGGATAACCAAGTGCCCAGCTCTGTGAAAGCATGCAGAGTGCAAGGCAGTTTCTGCAATCAAGTAGATTGCTTTTAATCACAATCTGAAGATGAAAAATTGTTCTCACTCAGGGGATGCTTTTAGCTTTTTTGAATGCCTCTCTTTACTTGCAGGTTTCTTTACCAGTCCTCAGAAGCAGACAGTACCTTCACACACCCACAAGGCTCGTAACTCCTGAGCCACTTTCTCTTTCATAGTCATAGAATCATTAAAGTTGGAAAAGACCTCAAAGATTGAGTCCCACCTTTGACTGAACACCACCACATTAACTAAACCACAGCACTAAGTGCCACGTCCAGCCATTCCTTGAACACTTGCAGGAATAGTGACTCGATCACTTCCCTGGGCAGTCCGATTCCATGCTTAGTCACTGGTAACTTCTGATGAAGGTGTACCCCTGAATTGCCAAAATCTATACATAGCCCATTAAAAAAGACAAGGAAGAGGAAATTAAGCACCATGCAGCGACAGATGATGTGTAACTTTGGCCTCCCAGCTAATTTCTTGCATGTTGAACCTGATATGACTTACACAGTAGGTTTAAGAAAAAAAAAAAAAGAAGGTCTGTTGCACCCCTGGTTTTAAGCCTCAGCATCATCAATAACAGGAGAACACAGAGCTGGTATGCAGCTGCTGCTCTGGTTCCTGTGGTTTGAAATGCCTTGCTGACTGGTTTGCTCTCATCTCTTTCTTTGACATGGGCAGAATGCACTGGCTAAATTTCTTCAGTAAGAACACAGAGGAGAGAGAGTTCTTAAAGGCATAAATAATACAGGGTGTGCAGGTCTGGAGAAGGTATGATGTTCTTTTTCCTCCATCAAGTCTGAAACCTGGCTCCTGGAGTGCAGTTTCACAGTGGGTTAATGAGATATTAACACATTTCAGCCCATAGTAACCACACATGCTTCCCATTAATATTTGAGCATGGACTGTGGGTTATTACTGCACAGATTTGGAAGTGTTTTCACATCTCTGATGTGCAGATGATAGGAGTTGTGTGTGCCTTGGTGAAAATACAGGAAAGCTTTCCAGCAAGAAGATCCTGATAACATCAAAAATCTCTGACTCAGACAGTATTGCTACTTTTTACACCCTGATACCATAAAACGTAATTGCCTTCAGCAGAATGGTAATGCTGAACATAAGCTGTAATGAATATACAGCATATTTCTAATTTCTGATTTTTATTTTGTAGTCATTTCACAGAACCAACCCTCTCAAATCATGAAGTTGTCAGCAGAACTAAAAACTATGTGCTGTTTGCTGATTCACAAAATAAAATTTAGGCATGTTTATCAGAGTGCCACCATTCCAGCTAGATGTCACGTTGCTGTGTGTTTTCACCTAGTCGTTGATTGGTTGCATTACAATTTTACTGGGTAACTTAAAAAAGTCAGTATAATTACCCTACCAAAAAAGATACTGCAGCAACACTTTCCCACAGTGCCAGTACCACCTTACAGGGATCCTCCTCCCAAAAAATGTTGGCTTTACTGCAGAGCAATGCTTAAGGGACATATTAATCATGAAACTGGTAGTCTTGTAACAAGCAGTGTTTCACAGTGACATATTAAACACTTTGGGATGATGAAGTCTAGCAGACTTAAGGGGAAAGAAAAAAAAAATCAGGCTATTGATTAACCTACTGAACTTGCAAAATTAATACTTACTGTTTATCACTCCATAATCCAGCACTACTTTTATAGATTAAATCAGTGTGTATTGACTTCTGTGCTGTCTTCATCATCTGGCTTTTAAGCATTGGCACCCTGAAATGAAAGATGCAAACTTAAGAAAGCAGATGATATTTGCTGTTAAAGGACATAATTTACTGGTTGTGTTGCATATAATTTTACAGCTCGCCTTGGTATAAATAATGGCCTTTAAACAGCAGCTGCCATGCCAAAGGAAGTGTATTTACTTTAACCAGATTCTGTGGGTCCAGTACTGCTTGTACAAGCTATACATACACTGGGCCCAGGATTAAAATCTTATTCTTGTCCTCCTAAGCAGGGGGTTGATGATTTTGATTATGCAGATCACCAGTGGCAGTTTGTATTACTGAATGCTTCGGGGGGATCACCTCCCTCATATCAGCCACCTCCAGGATGAACGACTTCACAGGTTTATTTTCCCTGCTCTACTTCCTGAGCTCTGAGAATTACCTCTCAGGTAGCTGAAGGAAGTGCAGAAAGTGGCACATCTCAGGAGGATGGCAAGGCTGTCTGTCTGGTGCACTGAGGAAACTGAGAAGAAACTGTCAAGTCAACTCAAGAGGTTTATTTAACCTAGTGTCAAAAGAACAGCACTACTGTTGGAAGCACCTTTGGCAGCCAGCAAGTTTTTCATTGACTGGCCTTTTGGGAAGAAGGTTGCTAGTCATTTCAGGAGAGATTTTAGTCTATCTCTTAGCTAATAAAATAGGTAATACTTGTGAGTAGATGCCAAAGTATGTCAAATGTTCGAGGGTTTGGTTTTTTTCCCAGCAATCTGGAGTATGTTTAGGATAGTATCAGAAATAAAGTGAGAGGAATCACACTTATGTTTTCATACTGTAGTAGTTAGTGTCTGGAAGAATTTACATTCTCCTATGCAATTTTCAGGTTTTTCCCTACAGCATAATTTCATGCTAAAAAGTACATATTCCTATTCTACCTGAGTGAATGCAGTACTTTTCTTTGAAATATGAGCATAAATAATATAGCTGAAGTGTCAACTGCAAAGACAGTTGATTCCATAACAGGATACTAACTGCATTTTCCCTCTCTCCATGAAATATTTTTGTGTTTTCATGTGAGCTCTGCTGTAAGGCCAAACTCTGCTATCTCAGCAGCTCTTCTTCAACAGGAGAGGACCAGGGAGAGCTTGGAGAAATGAGATCTTTCATGAGTCTGAAATAAACTGTGCCAAGACTTGGGTATTAGCAAAGGTCTAGCAATTAATAGATCCTATTTGACCTGTTAATTTTCAGTCTGGCATCAGCTGTTAGAGGGTATAATGCTTTCTGCAGAGAACAGCTAAGAACTGTTCCATGAGGTACCAGGGATTCAGGAAAAGCAGCATTTGTCAGGCTGTCAGTAAAATGTTAAGTGGAACTTTCATTCACCCAGCCACAACAATGTAGTCTAAATGTCTAAACCTATGTTGTCCCTTTACCAACAGCAGTGCAGTAACTTTCAGCAGGCTCAGCCACTGATCCTTATTGACCCAAGATGTAGGGTCAATAGAACTAAACTTGGTCTTTTTTAAAATTTTGTTCAATAGAAGTAAATGCTGGACCAGGTGAGGTTTTTCACTGTTTACTGTATTTTTAGTACTAAGTTTTATTATAAGGAAAGTTATGCCACAGCAGACCCCTTATTCACTGCTTCAGCAGATCAGTGTAGAAATGCGCTCAACTCCTCAGTGGAATGGAAACACACTCACAACTTTTTTATTCCAGTCTGATAAGAGCTTTATATGCTGTAAAATGTCTAATGAAAGAAGTGAGGGAGGGAAGTCAAAGGAGTGCATGCTATGCTTAGCAAGTGGCTTCTTGGTTTTTTGGTGGTTTAGTCTGCAGCTTCGTTAGCCCACAGAAAAAGCTGAATTTCTTGTGCAGAAAAAATACTCCTTCAGTTAGGCTGAAACTATAGAGAAGATTTGCCTTTGGGTGTCATTTTTTTTCCCCTGAAAAGTGGTAAGCTTTGGCAAGGAGGGAGGGAGGAGAACAGGCTGTAATGGGAGTGATCTCTTGGCTAAGTGCAGTAGGAGTGTTAAACTCATGTGAATGTGTATCATGAGACACATGGGCACTTCCCTTTCATTCACTCTGCTAGAAAATGGAGAGAATGTTTGTGTAAAGGCTGAATGCATCAGCACATCCATTCTGGTTGTGTTCAGAGCTATGACCAAGTGTTTGTTTCACAATTATACTGCATGCCATTCATTTCAAACAGAAATATTTGTCCAAAATTGATTCCCAACTGTTTGACAAGCATCAGACAAACCCAGTAATTAGGTCTGTGAATTGAAATGTCTGATGGCATATTGCCTTCTAACAATATTAGAGAAGTTAGGCTAAGAGCCATTTTTTGTCTGCATAATGTGTCTTAGCATAATGAAGATGAATCAAGCCTTTGCAGTTCAGATTTAACAATGCAGACATAATTCTTTCCTCTGTCTCCCCAAATACTTCTGTAGTGAAGCCTAATGGCAGCATGTATGTAGTGATGGTAGATGTATTTTCTCTGGCCTTTTATTCTTTCAAGTGCCTGATATTACCACAAGTGTTATTAGAAGCCACATGTTCCAAAACAGTGGTCTCAGCCTCTTAAAGAATGCAAGGCAACCTATTACTAATACATTTGCCTTATTGCTATAGCTTACCAGGGATCTTGAAATCTCACCTGTGACAAAGTTGATTAATTTCTAGGTGTTACCTTTTACTGTTCAAGTGACTAAACATAGATGAATCAATACAAAAAGTCAGATGTTATAACCAATATTTTATTATCAGCATTTAGCTGTAAATACTGAAAGAAACTTCACTCAGAATTGAGGATATACTGCATTGTATTTCACTATCCAGTTGACAGAAAAGAGAGGACCTAAAAGGTAGAAAAGGGCAAATACAGGTTATATTTCATTTACTGAAAAACAGTGCTTTATATATATAGATGACTCAAGCTGAAATGAAAAGTTGATTTAGAAGTTCAGTAATTTCTATCTTCATACCATGAGAAAAGAAGGCCAAGAAAAAGGAAGCAAGTATAATTGATCACAGCATCCTGTAGTTATGGTAAAGTATATTAAATATTCAGTGTTACAAAGTTGATTAATGTACTTTCTGGCATTTGTAAGGAGTAAATACTACTTAATTCTTAAGATTTCATACAAATATTTAAGCTGCTGTCATGTATAATCAATATTTGCAATATGCTGTGACTTGTTGATCTAAGCTGCTCTTTAGAACCAAAGTAAGGTAATGTACTTCAGCTTTTATCAACTTCATCTTCCTCATTTGTTTCACAGCATTTGTAGAGGGAGCAGCAGTAGGAATGTGAGAGGAATTACAAGTATCTGCAAGAAAGCAAGACTGGAAAGGAGTAGGAGGAGATGAAAAACTTGTAATCTTTTTTAAAACTCTTAGCTTAACAAGGTCTTTCCAGGCTGTCCTCTGTATGGAAGAAGACTACAGACTGCTGTGCACACAAGGAGGGACCGTGATAGAGCAGCCCTTCCAAGTGACCATGAGAAGGATATTTGTATCCGAGGTCTCTCGATTGGAAATTGTCCTTTGCATAGAACAAATTTCCGTGGTTGTTGAGAGGAGTTGTTGTTTGAAGCATTGGGCTGAGAGGTCCCAGCCAATTAGCAGCTTAGGGAAAAGAGTTATTTTCATTCTCAAGAAATGGGATAAACTATCAATGTCTAATCAAGCACCAAGGCCACAGTAGTTTTGAAAATACTTACATGGGACCTAACTCCTATTAAGGACAATGAAGGATTGGATTTATTATTGTCTCATTGAAAGCACCTTTGGACTTTCTCTTTGGTTTCATTAACAGACTGCGAAGAATTTTTAGTCCATCTATAGTCCTCATTTTGGAAGTCACTGTGTGTACAGGGAACAAATGGCTCTGCTCACTCTGACCAACGTGGCCAGGGAACATTGTGCCAGCAGCAGGCTTGGAGCACCATGTGGTGAGGGGAAGTGGAGAGGTGGCTTTGCCTTTGGGAGGGGTCCTTGGCTGAACCTGGAGTGTCTCATCCCTGCTTGGAGTCTGGTTCCCTCCTGCTGTTCCTGGGCTAATGTGAGGAGGTGCTTTTCTTGTGCTCTCATTTGTGCAGCTCTCAAGGACCACATTCACTTACATATAAATAGAAGACACTTCCATAGCCTTCTAGTCAATGCCTATGGCAATGCATCCTGCTGTACTTCATTTTACAAGGATTAGCAAAAAAGTGACTAAGATCTCTTCCTCCCTGGGCAACTTTCTCTTGTGCAAATGATATGATACAGGTCATGTGCTCTATTTTAAGGAAGAGCTTTATCTTCCAAAGAAAAACAACTTTAAAAAATAGTAGGTTTTATTAAAAGTCTAAATATTTGTTTTTAAATGAACAAATAAGCGTACATTTATATAGTCCATTAAATATGGATGTCCTTAGGACATTATTAAGGTGATCAGTCTCTCCAAATGCACTGGAAGACTTTGATTAGTTAGCAACAATATTAACAGTATCTCTCTTACACGTTTTTATATATTAGAGAAGACATAAGCATGAAGAAAATTTAGAGGCAAACTTAAATATGTGCTTTCAATGCTGAAATAAAGCCTCCAGAGAGAGATTTATACTTTATAGCTCACTGCGAATGCATTGGGAGAAGCTACTTTTGTGGCACAAATACCCTTCTTTGTTGCTTACCAATACCCGTATTCAGTGGCACAAAGAACAACTGTTGTAAAAATATTAGTATGCAGATGCTCTGGTGTTTTGTTAATGCATTTAATTAAATACAATAACTCTTTTGTTTGCTTTTCTTTTTCTGTCCTTGAATGGATTTGTATTATGGTATAGAACCTAGGCTTAGGGTCGCTGTTTAAAACATTTCGCAGTTTCAGAATGTGTCACACATCCAAGTTAGTTACTTTTCTTTTCTTCTATTAAGAAAGTCATTTGGGTATGTTAGGAGTTTTAAATAAGTTTGAAAGTGTCTTTTCAGGAAAACTCAAATTCCAAAGTTGCCTGCAAATATTTTCACCATTAATGAGGTCTTCTGTGACAGTTAGGCACTGGTTAAATAATTGTATTCCTGAGAGTCTTTCAGGTTTTAACCCAAGAAATTTTTCTTGAACATTTTCTAGCTAGTTTTCACAAAAGAAATAAAAAAATTGCACAGCAAAACTGTACTTTATGATGTACTTTATGATGAAAAACTGTAGCACGCTGATTATAACAAATTGTAACCTACACACAGATTTTGCAGAAGCCATCATTACTGTCTTGTGTTGTTACCCATGCAATTATTTTAGAATTATTCTCAGCCTGAGAAAATGTTTCTTTAGTGCCCTGTGGATGGGTGAAACCATATGAAATGACTGTTCAATATTGAAATTGCTCTGCTGAATCAGCGAAGTACTTGAGACCAGAGTACTTCGAAAACACAGCAGTATTTGCCAGATCCTATCCCTTCCACGGCAACAAGGACCAAATCAAATGAGGATGTAAAAAGGTAATTAGGAGACCCTAAAGGTAACACATGACTAACTTATTTCTGAATGTCTGAGCCCCCTTAACTCCAAAAGACATTTCTGACACAGAGTGTGTGGGAGGTGTCTATGCTGAAGGTTGCTCCTCAAGCAATGACCTACTAAAAGTCTTTTGGTGTTCCTTGGAGATAAGTCATATTCTTCAGTGGGTGCAATTTCCTTTAAAACAGTAGGAGACATGGTATAGACCATAAAAACCTCCATAAATCTTTTTGTCACTGATAGAAGGAGCTTCTATGGGTGAAGAAAGGGCTAAGTGCTGCAGCTGATGCTTCTCAGATACTTTACTGGGTGCATCAGAACACAACTGTGGAGAAGGCAGCAGGCATTTCACCACAGGGGTCTGTCTTGGCACCTTTCTTGGCTAAAAAAAAAGTTTGTCAGTTACTGGTAATCGTCCTTGTCATTTCTCACAAATACAAATTGGACAGTTTTGCTTTAGGCCCTCAGCATCAGTGCTAGGACAGTGCACCTGGAGTGCCAAGACCATTATAGATGGACAAAAACTGTCATGAGAGGCCAAGCAGAAATTGCAGTTTAGTGCTCTCTTTTTTGAAGTGAGGACAATTTCAATAGTGGGGCAAAAAACCCCTTCCCCTCACTATGCTTGTTTGATCCATATTGAAGTTACAGCGAGGGATTACAAATGAGGCCATAAGCTCTGACATCCTGGAGAGGGAACATGCACTTGTGAAGGCACAGATCTGCAATGTCACTGTAATTTTTTTTTTCCCCATTCTGGAGAAAGATGGCATAATTAGAGTTGCAGTCCTCAAGGGAAAGTACAGGAATTCTGATTGCTCACTGAAAGCCTCCTCATCCACAAGCCTGTCATGTAAATAAAGTTAGTTTCAGTTATGCTTCAAGTAATCTATTGATCTATTTATAAATGTGTTAAAAAAACCAACCAACCCAACAAAAAAACCCCATGCACACCAAAAAATCACCTAGAACTACTGCAAATTTGTGTGAGAACATCATTCTGGTTTCAGTTCCAAGATAACTTAATGTTCTTTAAGGCTGGAAGAGAACATAGTTTCATTACAACTGCACATATTATGGGTTTTGTATGAAATGAGCATCTCAAGGCAAGGGAAAGAAAGCAGCATTGTTCCAGGGCTGTTTTTCACAGGCCTGTATTCATATCTCATCCTTGTTGTTTGCAGGAGAGGCAGATGTGAACCAGAACAATGGGACCTCCACGAAGAGCCCAGCGGTGACAGACTCCAAAGGCACAGCGGACCCGAAGAATGCCTGGCCTGAGGCCAACCCAGCTGACAGGACTGGTCGCCCCCACTTGATCCGCCTCTTTTCCCGAGATGCCCCAGGAAGAGAAGACAACACCTTCAAAGATCGGCCCTCAGAGTCAGACGAGCTACAGACCATCCAAGAGGACAGCGCAGCAGCTTCAGAGAATTCGGATTTGATGGCTTCACAAAAACGCTCCTCTTTCCGGCACGGATCAAAACTGGCATCTGCGAGCACTATAGACCATGCCAGACACGGATCCCCACGGCACAGAGACTCGGGTCTGCTGGACTCGCTGGGCAGATTCTTTGGAGGTGAAAGACACGTTCCCCGGCGGGGCTCGGGCAAGGTGAGCTCTGAGGAATAGAGAACTGCGAGGCTACAGCAAAATACAGTACGGTTAAAGAGGAAGGGTGGGTCTGAAAGAAAGGTCTCACTGCTATAAGGCAAGAGTTGACCTAGCCAGCGGGATGGTACTTGTAATATAATGCTTGCCTTTAAACTGAAAACAGCAACAACAAAAAAGCAAAGGTCTGGGAAACAAGAGGAGCTACTCTGGGTAGTAACACGGAGTATTAGAAATCCAGGGGGCTCTAGAAGCATGACCGGGAGGAATTTTTATGAGCATTTAACATGGTGTGTTGTATGCATTTCTGTGCTGTGCCATTTAAAGAAAGTTCAGTCTGCTTTTGTGTGTTGTTCTTAAATATTTGCAAAAGGGAGCTGGACGAGAGCACTAAATGCAAGATGGTCTCTACATATCTTGGCACTAACTGAGGGACAAACTTGGAAATAGATGTTAGAAAAGGAATTGTGGCCAAATTCTCAGCCTGCTTGTGCAAGAGTATTTTTAAGGTCAGTTGACAGCATTGCCAGGGAGATGGCTTGAGAGATATTATCCTGAATCCCAGGTGTACAAAATAATCCAGCTGCTTTATTCTGACAAGAAGTTGAGATTTATTCCAAGCATTTAATGTTAGAAATTGCCTAACGAGCTATTTCTACACTATGAATTCAAAAACAAGGCATTGATGAAAGGCTGTTAATTAAATTCTTTCCTTTTCCAGGATACCTGCCTCCTCTGATAAATTTTGCAGCTGGCATATTAATTCACTATTATTCAAGTGGCAAAGTTTAAGATGTTTTCGCTGTACCTTTTGCTGTGTAAATGATCAGTGGAGTCTTGTGTTTGTGTGTCCACACACTACATAAGCCTTTGAATGGAACTGCTCTAGGGCTGTAAAACTTTTCTTTTAGCTGAATCTGTGGTAGTTGCTCAAGCTGTGTGTTCCAAAAAGCTGCATTCATAGTTGCTGGCTGGGCCCAAATTTTTGAAAATCCTTTTGAGAACCTTTGTGGTCTATTCAGTGTTCCAACCTGTGATGTGTGCTGTCTCTCAGTGCTGCACTGGGACAGGACACAAACTGCCCTGTGGTGTAAAACTGATCGGTGGTGGTCCCACAGCTGTGGCTGTCACTGTCCTTCACAGCTCCACACCTGGAAGCACAATGTATGATACCCCTTTCCTGAAGAGTTGTTGTAACGTAGAGACCCCTGGATGAAAAATACTCTAGAAACTTAAAGCCAGAAGCTTCTCACACTTGGTGGGTGGTACTAAGCAAGCTGGGTGTTTTGTTCTTTTTATTTCTTATCTTTATCAACTGGGGCCTGTAATGCTATTGACAAAGATTTAGCAGCCAGGCAGTTTTTTCTGTAGTAACATTTCTGTGTGTAATGCTCCTGTGTGTAATGTTCATAAATGCAACAAGCAGTTGCTGTGAGCATGAAGAAAACCTTTTTTTCTGTTACTGCAAATAACAGAGACTGTTCCCAGCTGCTGTTTTCTGGAACCTGGTTGGCCAGCTCAACTCTTGCTGTTTTGTTCATGTGCTGTGTTACTCGATGAAAAATAGTGTATGAAATGTTCTTTGTACACCAAGGCAACAATACCAAAAAGTTAGATTCTGCATACAGAATATACAGAGGTATGTGCATTCCTGCTTGGCAATAAATCAAATCAATCAACTCAGTTTTTAGGAGTAATGTCTAAATAATGTCTGCAAGCTGTACAAAGTCTGTCTTTTATCCTTTGGCGTGAACATGATTGCAGTGATTCTCTAAAGATTTTGATGTAATTATGTATAAGAGGACAGGAGATCATCTCTTTTATCTCTGCTGTAAAATGCTATTTTGAAGAACTTAAATGTCTGCAAAACAGAACAGAATTACGGACGATTCTGACTTTTTTTTACCAAGCAGAAGTAGTTGTTTGGGATTTTTTTTCCCTTAAGTACAACTGCTCTAGTGTTATGGAGTCCTGACTTGCAGATCTGAGCTGGAAGCACAGAGAAGTTGAATTATTTTGGCAAAAGTCTGTCACATTAGGACTTCCAGTGCCAAAGCATCTCTAGCACTCTTCCACACAATGATAATATTGATGTACATCCTAGGGAACATTCCTAGGAAGCTCTCTTGTGGGAGAGCTTCAGTGGGGAAAGTATTGAGCAAGTGGCACAGTCATTTCAACTATTATTTATTTAGCCTCTGAAACAATGCCTTTTGGTTTCTTGTATCAAGAAAGGCTTGTGGTGTCAATTATTTATACAAGTGTAGACAGAGGAAATCTAGATGGCTCATTTGTGCTTAAACCCTAAATAGTTGCTGCCATTTCCTGAATTTTGTAGAGGATCACTGATAGATGATGAAGGTGTTCATGGACCAGCCGAAATAGAATGCCTTTGCAGTTTTCCAGACTTCACTAAGTAAAAAGGTCTTTGGTAAATAAGATACCATTAAAAGCACCTTAAAGGCTTGAAAAGTTCCTAGAGCTGCACTGTTTATTTGCTTGCACTTTTTCTTTCTGTATTTTGAAGCATTTCAAAGCAATTCTGCAGCTGCCTTTCTTGCAGTCTTCCTTTTTCAGCCAGCCCATGCCTCAGTGGGAGCATCTCAACTACCCACACCAGCAAGCACTGGAATGCAAAGACAACACTTGCTCTTTGTACAGATTTAGGGCTGACATTCAAGCAAAACACATTATAAATTCTTTGTGGAGGCATTTTCTTCTTGCATTCATAGCTAAGAAGTACATTAATGAATAATATTCACTATTGTGTCCAGAAAGGTGGGGTAGGAACAATGCTGGGACTGTTTCATGGCCTCCTTTTCTCATGTGGATCAGGTTCTTCCCTGCCCTGCAATTCTGAAGTTAAATTGCATGGGAGTTCCATGGGAGCTGTTAAAAATAGAAATACTGTGTTAGAAATACTCCTTTTCCTCTAAGGGGCAGCAAGTGCATTTGCCATTTTTCCCCCAGTCCATCAAGATTTTGCATAGCTGAAACTCAATCAAAACCAGCTTGAATTTTGTACTTTTAAGAAAAACTTTTAAGGTAGAATATTTGAAGCAAAACTGTTGTTGTGCACAGCTCAAATTTAATTGTATTAAAAAATAATTTTAAATGGTGGCAGAAAGAAACTGTGGTGCAGACATTTTAAATAGCATGCAAGAGAGAGTAGCATAACAATAAATTATTTCCTTTCTAATCTTTATAGAGTATTTGTTTAAGCAAGTTTGTTAAAACAATCAAATGTTCTTTGTGCCTCCTAGATTCTGAGCCTGTATTCAACTTCAATATGTACTGACTGCTATTTTGTTTCTTTGATGCAGTTGTTTATGCTTTTGTAATCCTTTTGTTTATGATTTTATTTTTTTTTCTACTAAAATTTGGATTGTGAAACAAGAACTTTCCTGTCCTGGTTTAACATTTTGCATTAACGTACTAAACTTGAAACTACACTTGTGACCCAGATCAAACAAACCAAAATACATGAATGACAGTAAACAACAGGCCAGGCAAGACTTAGTGAAAGATTAAATCAATTTCTCTTTTACATTTTGCTTCAGTTTTGTATGCAATCTTGTAACAGTCTCCTGTTGCCTGAATGAAGCCTTGCTCCTGTATTTCCCTCCCAATTTCTATGTGTTTGGGTGCAAGAAATATGGAATGTAGAGATGGGGCTTCCCCATGCTACAGACAGATACAAGGCAGGAGCAGCACTGGGCTGAAGTTCTTCTCCACTTGAGCAGAACCAGGTTTTGGGATCAGCATTTCCAAATGAGCAGTTCCAAACCCGCTCCTGAGCTAAGCAGTTGCTAGAGGAGGGATCTACAAAAATGGTTGCGATAACCATGTACAGGCAAAAAGTTTAGGAACCAGAGTTTTAAATAATGCCATGGAGGGATAAATTAGAATATTTTTTCTTTTTTTTTTGCACTTGAACTCTACTCACATTTCCTGTGGAAGCTTTAATGTATACTACAGCACCATGAAGAATTTGAGAAGTAGTTAAAACAGTGCTAGTCTGACCAGTATATGATGTGATTTAGGTAAATACTGTGATTTTAATTTCCAAGTCTTAGTTTTCAGGGAGTGGTATTGCTTGTGATACACTGTTTTGTAAAACCTGCTGTGCAAGCAGTATGCTTGTAAAAAAATTTTATAGAGTTTATAGTGGTTGTAACAATAATTTTGTTTTAATCTTTTGCTTTTTATGTGCTTTTATGTATTCATTAAACTGTTTACATCACAAAAACAAGTGTACTAATGATTTGTTTTAAATGCTTTAATCCATTAACAGAAGTTGCAACAAACTACCACTTGTATGTGACAGGTTCTAGTTCACTAAGAGGATGTGTGTCCTGCAAAATTCAGTTAGAACAGTGCATTGGACAGAAGGGAATGGAGAGGTTTCCTTCTACAAGGAAAGGGTAGGCTTTATTCCTGAATCTGAAGTTCTCACTTAATGGTAATGGGAACTGAATCTGGCCTCTTGTTTGTAGCATGTAGTAATGAATGATGAATACCTAAAAATGAATTAGTGTAACAGAACTGCCAGTCTGAAGTTTATTTTGCTTGTGCAGTGGTAGAACCTCAGAGTACTTTAGATCTGCCTGGTTTAAAAAAAAAATCACCTGTACAAAACATGGAAATATTAACTGGTGAGTACACACACCTTCTGAGAAGTGGAAGGGCTAGGAGCCAAACATTACATGGGATTGATTTTGATGTGTTCGTTTAACACATGTATGACCATAAACATTTATTTGTACCTAACAATTAACACATTATTTAATGCACTGGAACTTGCATTTTCAAGGAAGTTACTGCTTGAAGTAATTACTACGAACTACCAGAGGAATTTGGGAATTGGACTGGGTTAAATGCTCTTTAAGTGGTACTTCAGTGTGCAAGCACTAAATTTTGGTAAAGTATTAGTGATGCTTTGTGCTCACTTGACATCAACTGCATGTCAAGTTTTGTTCAGAAATGGGACAAAGTATTTGGGGCTTGCTGATTTGTGTTACAAGTTAAAGAGGAGATCGTGACTGGGAGAACACCTGTCTTCTTCACTGCTTTTACTGTTTTTTTATATGGTCTTGTGCCTCACATTCAGAAATGTATTAGTAACATGTTCAGGCTAAAATACAAATTAATCAACTAAAGCATTTGAAGGATCTCTGTTTCTAATCATTCCACAGCAAAAGATTTCCCCCTTTCATTAAACTTCTAACAGGATTTTTCAGTTCAGTCTTTGCTTGACTATTTTTAGAGTCTTCTATCCACTAATATGATACAATAATAACAGTAATATGTGTAAGTTGCACGCAGAAGAGCATGTAAGTTCTACAGAAGAGCTCCAAGGATTCTTTTGAGCACTTGGTGAAGCTAAAAGCTTGTGGCCCTTTGCCTGGGACTGAGCCTGATGGCAGAGCTGCTGGAAGGGCAGTGATGGCAGCTTTGGGATCTTTTGGTGGGAACTGGTCTCAGCTGTTCTCAGCCATTCCTCTCTTGTTCACCTGCATGGGCCCACAGCCCAGCTGAGAGTAAGGTCTGGATTTAATTTTAAAGCCATATATCAGAGGGAGGTGTTTGTTTAAAGAAGTGCGAGGGCTAGGCAGGGACCCCAAAATGTACATACAGATGGTCAAAGAGAGCTATTAAAAATTTAGCACAAGGATTTTCTCTGCCTGAGGACAATTTAATGTTTACTTCTCTGCAGATGAAGCAGTTTGATAAGTAAGAAATTGCTTTATATTAAAATCTGCTATATTGGCTTTTTTCTATCACATTCCTTGCAAATGAGGAACTGCATTATCCTTAGCACTTTCCATCCTAGAATGCCAAAATAAATTACTGTACTTCAGCTGTTTTCAGATTACACAATGGTAAATGCTGCCAGATAGAAAACCAGAGCAAAAGTTACTATTTTTTTTTGTCCCTGACCTTATTTTGTACCTCTGTCATCACATAGCATTAGTGACAATTGCTGGCTTTCACCTTTTGTACTGATGCAAAATATCTCACCATGTTCCTGAAATGGTCTCCAGTTAAGACATGTTCAGTTACACATTACACTCCAAAGTTACTTGGTTTCATTTCTGAGCTGAGAAATGAGAATCAAACGAGAAATCACCCACTGCCATTTTCAGGTGATTTTACTGAACTTTTTTACAAATCAATTAAAAAATATTGGTAAAGCACAAATCTTTCCCCTTTTGCTTATGATGCATCTACTTCTCCCTTTCTGATACATCATACAATTAATGTGCCTTGGAAACTGTAGGAGCCTCAGGTTTGGAGTGGTCCATCTTCCCCACTTTATACTAACAATATCATTGGAAGTTTTACCATGGTACTTCTTTCAAAGAAATATTCTATTAACCATGCCATGCCTAAATATTTCATAATAGTAAACTCTCCTTGCTATTACACTCTCTCTACAAGTTATGCTGAGACAGGCAATAGTGCTTTTAACAACCTGTATGAGAGTTTGGCTTGTCACTTGCTAACCTACTCAAGGCAGAAAAGAAATACAATTGGGCCAATTCCTCAAAGATGAGAACTGATCAAATATTTTGTGGGTGGGTGAGTGCATGCAATCTGAGATTTCCAGAAATCAAGGTTGTAGTAACATTTTTCTGGCCAGCAGCTGTAAAGTGATAGTGTACACCTGGTATTTATATCTTTGTTTTCTAAATAATTCCCATCTTGCTTATTGTATTACCTTCATGACTATACGAAAATACTAGGGAACAGGACATCTAAAAATTGTATAAATTTCTGCTTTCTTACCAATGGCCATACCCATTCCCCATAATGTTACATTATTTTGCTGTAGCAGCAGCAGCAAACAGATGCATCTCCACCAAATATGCAGGTGATCAGCAGAAACTGATCATGGTGAATACCAGTGCAGGATGCCTTCCACATCTTGCACACGTACAGTAAAGTCCTTAAGGCTGTGAAGTTTGTCTAGTAGGTATTCTCCAAGTAGATTCTGCTACCATCACAGTCTTTTTTTTCCTGGAGTGATTATTCTCAAACAAAATCCAAAACAAATCCAGCAAAGAAAACCCCCACTCAAACCATGGATTATTTCAACAAAGTTTACTCTATGTCATTGATACCAACTTGATAAAATAACAGAACAATACTGAATATGCACCAGAGACTATGTCCAAGCAGATGAAGAAATTCTATAATGAAGAATATTTGAATAAAATCATTCATGCTAGGCAGAAAAAATGCTTCAAAAAAGCCAAGTCAAATTAAAGCACTGGGTTTTGCTTCTGAAATAATTTATCAAGTGTCACAACAATGGAATAAATTGGACACAGGGAAGAAACCAAGAAGGTATGATGGCACTGGTTTCCCATTTGAGTCCCATCATAAACCAGAACTCTCCTGAAAAACTGCCCCCATTCTTGTTTTTTTCTCAGTAATTCTTTTACCTGCTAATTTACGAGCACTAATCATCAAGGCACTAAGGGGTAATGGGGTTATGGAGAAATGTGGTTCTGGATTATTGATTGGCAACACTCTTGATCAGGGAGTGTTCTCATTGTTTCCTTCTTCCTTGTGCTTCTTACTTTTCAGTCATCTCTACTCTTTACTGCCACATTTGTTATTCCTGTCATTCTGCTAGGAATTCTTCCTCTTTTTGTTCATCGCCTATTTCTAGACAAAGATCGATCTCAGCACAACCCTGGAAGGCAAAATCTCCTGCATTCTACATCCCTCTTCCTGCCAGTTATCCTCTATACCTTTGAGCAAGTAATTTAATTTCTGTCTTAACTTCCACATTAGTAAAAATTAACAGTACCATTACAAGGATGTGTGGCTCATCCTTCCTAAAGTGATTAAAAAAGCCTGCTGAGTTAGATAATTAACTATAATGTCATCACCAGATCAGCCAGTGGGGAAGATGTCAGCATTCCCATTGCTTTTGGTAACAGATCTACAAGTTGTGAACAGCCTGGGACAAACACTGCCACCAAGAGCAAACTGCTACCTGGGTTGTACGTGAACAAAGATGGAACCAACACCACCGGTACAACACAGCTCTGATTTAGCAGTGCGTGCTCACACAAGTTACATTAGTCCCAGAATAAGCATGGAAAAATAGATCCCACGTGGGCTGTGTATTCTGTTGCTGCCTGCTGAGAGCCGGGCTAGCAGCACTGGAAGGTTCAGATGAAAGTGTCAGCCATGCCCAGGAACACAATGCCCCATGGACAAAGGCCCCTCCAAACCCCAAGATGAAGCAATTTCTGTATTCAAATGCCTGTCAGATTTCTCATTAAACTATATCATAGATTTCTGTATTATTAAAATAAGAAAGAAAAAAAAATATATATTTACTGAAAGGATGCATCTCAATTCCTGTTTGGTATACATATTTGGAAACCATATGACTACCTAAGTTTGAACCTGGATAGGTATTTCATTAGAGTTTGGATTCAGAGTCCATTTCAAGGACTAACACAAAATCAGCTGAGTGGCTTAAAAATCGCTCGTTGAACTTTCAGATTTTTCTTCCCACAGAATAGCACAGTGTTCATCACATAATGCTTAAAGGATAATTTTAATCTACCAGTACAGTTCCAAATGTCTTAGTGGGGGTGGTTAAACATTATGGACAACCTACAGGTTGTGGAACAGTTTGGTTTTCTAAGACAATCTGAATTTAATTTTCATGTTTATGTGAATTTGAAATTGTGGTTTTTGTATGATATCTTTTAAATTTATGCACAGCAGCTCGTTAGGTATCTTGTGAAGAAAAGCCCTTGGAAACCATGAAACCCACTGAACCCATGAAGAAGCCCTTTGTTTTCCATGTTTACCTGGGTTGACTGCATTTTAAATTAGCTACTTCCATATTTCATATGTATGGATTTTGCCAGTAGAGAAACAACATGGGATGTACTTTAGATTTTCATCTCACATTCTAAAGTAGGCAACAAAAGCACACAATAGTTATACCAAAAGAACTCTAAAAAGCTGTAAATTCAAGTACTCCAAAAGTATCTTAATACTGTTATTGGCACAAATGCATATCATGGACTGATGAAGAGTTAGAGCTATTTACATGCACATGGAATCTTCAGCTATAAGCAATCCTCTTGTGGAGGATGAGCCCTCAGAGAGATTATAATATGCATTTAGAAGTCCCCCCTAATGCATCTGAGTTGCAAGATCTGACATATCCCATTTATAGCAAGCAAAGTCAGGGATGGATTTCATGGGATTCCATGACTGAAAAAAAGAAAAAAGGCTGTAACTGCTTAAGTGTATCCATTTTATACCCCAAGCCAGTTGTTGCACAACACTGAAAANCCCATATTGTTAGAGAAGTGGCAATTTTAATTTTTTTTATTAACAACTCTTACAAGGTACTAATATTGTGTTAGTAAATGTAATTAGTCTGATGTGAAAGTACATGGCTAACACAGGGAATGCAACTCCAATGTAGAGCTAGTGTTGAGACTTGAAATACCTGCATGTTTTCTTTGCACTGCATTCACAGTTATTCTCTTTTTTTTTTTTGTCTTAGTGGCCAACATACCACCATACTACCAAGGTAGGTGACACAGTAAAACCATGCTACTTTCCTGTGCATCACCAGAAATAACCACAAAATGCTTCAAAAGAATCACTCCCCTTACAGCATAACTCTGGATATTTTATGCATATTTTAAAGAATTCTTAATTAGATTACTAATCCTTAAAACTACTGATTTCACAGAGAAGTTGCAAACTATGTTTTTATCATCAGATCTCCTAGTTACTGCTTTAATTTCCAGTACTGGTAAATCTTTTTTATTAAGATCATTCAGCTTTAGGGTTCTTTTTGGCTTTTTTGAAGGTGCAGCAGAGTTGACTCAGTGAGATCCTTAACTGAGGTCAAACATTTCATTAATGTTAACTGGGAACAGGGAAAGCTGAGTGTTCTTCTGTTCAGCTGCTGAAGAATTATTGTATGTTTCAACTTTCTTTAAGTGCACAAACAGAGGCACCTCCGTTTTAAATTTCACCACCAATACCCAAGGGCTCTGAATTCACGCTCATACTTAGCAAGTACATTTCAAAATACATAGATATGGAAGCCAAGGATGCCTTTTATTGGCAATGCTCTCAAGACTGAAATTCCTAACAACATTGCAAGAGGTGTGGGGAGAACTCATTGCAGACCCTGGGCAAAAGAGACCAGTAACACAAAGAAATAAGGAGTAAATTACATCCCTTCCTAAAACACAGTTGCTCTTCTCTGTTCCTGTTAGGTGTTAACAAGAATATTATTTAAATCCAAGCACTTAAAACATATTTAAAGGTAAATAGTGATGATCTGAATGCATTAATGATACACAAGGTAACTGTTAAATTGAGTTAATTCAAAAAAGTCCACTTATATCACAATATCTCAGTAGCACATCGTAGCCCATAAATCAAATTTACTTTCTCTTTTTAATTTCAAATCCATTAGAATTTACCTTTTAACACCTACAGATATCAGTTATTACATAAACATAAGCAGTCTCTGAAAGACACCATTGGATTTTGTTATCTGTCCCTAGGAGTTCAAAAATTGAAAGAACAAATTAGAGGTGAAAGGAGTGGAAACATGTAAATTACCTGTCACAAATAAAGAATAATATCAAAGATTCTGAAGACACATGAAGTTTGCTGATGACAATATGAATGGAAAGCACTTTATTTCAAACACCAGGAAACTCACCCAGAACAGTCATTAAAAATACTTCAGATTTGCTACTGCTTCATACACATTAAAACAGGAGACAATCGAAGCCTGTGATGACATTTGGCACTGCAGGCAGAAGAAACTTTGTATTTACAGCACAATAACCTTCCAAAAAGCCAAGTTATTAGCACCTAATAATTGATCAGAACCCAAAATCAAGAAACTCAACCCTATCTAGATTCTTTAAAACCTTATTATCCCAATTTCTCTCCACTCCTGTGGCAATCCATAGCCCATCTGCAACACCATGGTATTTATCCTAAAGACAAGGCAGTCAGCAGGTTTCAAAGGGTGATTTGAATGTAGATTAACAAGAGAAAACCATGGCTGAAGTAACTGACTCTCTCTTCCTAATCACGGCAGCAGAGGCTACTTTGGCAACACTGGAACTAGTGACCAATAGAAACTGCTGCAGAAATATAAGCAGGACTGACTGCCTGACACTATGGAGATCTCAGAGATCCAAAATTCAGATTTTCCCGCTTTTAAAACAGTTAAGTGTCCACATATTATCAGCATGCAAAAAAACAACCCTGACAAAAACTAGCCAAACTTCTTTGCATTGGTTAGTTTTTTTTCCAACAGAAATCAATGTCATAAACCACATATCTGACTTCATTTGGACTACTGCTCAGGAAGCCCTTCTGAAAATAGAAAGCCCTACTGAAATAGAAATTGTGAGCCTCACTTGATTCCCTCATTCTAAAAATAACACTGCTCTTGCAGCTCATGAGTGTTCCAAAATCTTTGGGAACTAAAAATGATACACGATCTATTCCTGCTTTCCCATGCAGAATGATCCAACATAATTTCTTTTTCCATTTTGGTTTATTTTCTAAAATCAGAGTCTGTGATCCTACTTACGAAAAATTTCCTATTTAAGGAAAATGACGAAGTTTCTGTTACCTGAACTTTCCAATAAGAGGCTTAATTCCACACTGGCCTGCAACATCAAGAACATGTGCATCCATATATATGTGCACATACATACTGCGTATTTGCCATTTCACAGAGCTGGCAACTGTAGGGGGCAATCTCTGTAGATTTCCAAGGCATATTCCTCCTGTCTTCACTCCTGAAAATGATTCTCCATGCCATGGCTGATAAGCTGTCCTTCCCAGCTGACTGGGTGATGTGCCTGTTCTGCTTTTCAGGACATACATGCAGCCAGGGTCAGCCACCACGTCGGGTCCATCCCCCCGAGATCTCAGCATGGCCGGCCTGTTGATGACAACCCTGTAGTCCACTTCTTCAAGAACATTGTAAGTCTCCCCTCTTCTCATGCAACAAAATTAAATATTTTCTTTAGAATCCATCAGTAAACAAACACTCCCCAATCATTACTCTTTATTTCAAGCCTCAAATTGTACTGTGCCTTTTGAGCTCATTATGCCATTCAAATATAAAAATAATTTTTACCTAGAAGACAAACGATACTGAAGTGCTACCAAAAAAGCATGTGAACCTCCATTAGCATAATTAAATGCTAACCATGTCAGTTATACAGCTTCACCATAGACAGGTTTTGTCCTTGTGTCTTTAACACTGGCAGTATTCAGGAATTATTACTGTTTCAAGATAGACATAAATCCAGTGTATTCCAGGCAAGCCCAAGACAGCAGAGGAGCTTCTCAATGCAATTACCATTTTTAGCTCATGGATGATGTGCAAAAGGCCTGATGATTTCTGACATTTATTTTTGCCTTCATTTGACAACTCTTTTGTGTTGGTTTTTAGGTCTCACCCCGTACACCTCCCCCAATGCAAGCAAAGGTAAGCAGTTTCAGGGACTCAAGGCATTTATGGGCTGATTCATACTAATTCAACTGCAAGCCTGATTCACTGCCCCTAATGGCACTAAGTAAAAGTCTATAGGTATCACTGGGAACAATTTAAAGCAAGGGCCTAAGCCACAGAAGCCATGGTTCTCTTCCTCACACACTTCCTGATTTCGTGCATGACTAATTGAAGCCACCTGCAGGGATTTTTATATTCAATTTATGGTGTGATTGCTTTATGTAATGAACTAACAATAGGTAATGCTTTCCAACAAGCCTCACCAACCAGGAGCTGTCCTTCCACTTACTCAACTCAGCTGGCTCTTGAAGTGCGTAATACTGACAAACCATGGCTAGTGAAGTCAGTTCTAGTACTTACAATAAACAATTTTGCCTTTTTTGCTTCATGAAATGACTGTACAGACTGTTGTTCTCAACTCCTGCCTGCCTCATTATCTGGCCATTATTTCATAATCTTGGCTGTCTTTTTATCTTCTTCTGTGTATAGCAACCCAGATGCTGTGTTCCATAGTGATCATCATGTCATTGTTTCTGTTTCTTGCATGTACAGGGAAGAGGATTATCCCTCACCAGATTTAGCTGGGTAGGTGACAAATGTGCATTTGGTAACAGCCCTTTTATTTACCAGGCCAAAGCTCTATTGCCTCAAGCTGCTGCAGCAATCTGATAATTTTGTTTTATCTCAAGTTTGCTATTTTGCTTTTCCTGTTCCACTTTCCTTCCTCCTTCCACAGCACTTTAAGATGGTAATTGTGTTGCTTGCTCTTATCCTGCAATTTGACAGCCCTCGCAGCAATAATTTCTTTTGCTTCAGCACGAAGGGAGCAAAATCCATTGCATGGCAAAGCTCTCTTCCTTTAAAGGTTCCTGGAGGACCCATCTGGTGCATTTTTCTTCTTCTGGGATGGACAAAATGGGAGGAAGGGCTGGGACAAGACAGTTGCTTATTCCACTTTTGCAACTGCTTTTACACAAGCTGCAAAACTAATGCTGTCACTAACTTCAGTATTTTGTTCCACCTTTCCTGTCAGTTAGAAGTGATCTGCCTAAGCAATTCCTAGACAAATTCTTCCCACAGTTCTCTCACAACTAACTAAATTCTACTTCTCTACCACAGGTTTGATTTTATATGAGATGGCATGTAAATTACTGGCATTTTAAGACAAAATACCAAAGCCTTCAAGTCATTAAGAATTTCTTTCACTATCAGAACACCACATATTAGCTGATGTGTTTGACATCTTAGAACTCATGAAATTAAAACATTTTAAGTTTTTTCACACAGATTAATCTTCCGAGTATTTAATTTTTGAATATAACTTCATTTTTTACAGATTGATGCTTCCCTCAGATTTGAATCTACTCAGATAATTTCCTAACATTTTCGTTCATCCTTTTTTTATTATATAAAAGATTGTTTTATTGCAACAACCTCCAAATTCCTCATTTGATTATTACATTTCAGTGATCACAAATGAAGACTACAACATGCATATGATAATTTTAATGTGATAATTTGCAATATACATGAAAATCTTTCTTTGCAGGGTGGTGAAGCACACAAGCCAGGATATGGAAGCGGAAAATTCTATGAGCATAAATCTGCTCATAAGGGACACAAGGGATCCTATCATGAGGGCCAGGGCACTCTTTCCAGAATCTTTAAACTGGTAAAGTACAACTGAACTTTTAAGTAAAAAAAAATTGAACTGAGAAAAAGAGAAGCCCAGCCTCTCCACAAGCTGCCATGTTTGAAACAACCGTATTTCTTTAAAGCTTCTGATGGAATTCAAATTGCATGGATAAACCAGGTTATTTTGTGTATCATACTTACATGATAGGAAACAAAGGTAAAATACACAGTCAGTGGCCATCAGGAAAGAAGGTAAGTCCACAATGTCCCACAAAGAGCTGCACCAGGATCAGTGTTGTTACTAAAAGCAAAAATTATCTGGAATAGAGAAGACAAATGAGATGACACAGCTCGTTGCTGCTAAATGATTTAGGATAGTGAAAATGAAAGAGAACTGATAAACTGCAGAAGTGTAGTACAGGGCAGTGCTGGACACATATTTGGATGCAGTAACAACTCCAGCAGTCCCTGCTTGTTCCCTCCCCAGTTGGGAGAACTTCTATGTCATTATCACAAGTTATGAAATCAAAAAGTGGGGCAAATTAGAAAACTGTCATATTAAAAAGAAACATTTGGTCAGATTATCTTTAGTCTGGTTCAATTCCCCATTTCAAGGCACAGCACAGCCACACCACCACAGGCAATAAATGAAAACAGAACAGGAAAAAAGGGTCAGTTGTGAGGATTCTTCACATTCTGTGTCAGGAAACAGACACGTGAGAAGCACTCAATATCCACTGGCAGATACTTTAACGAAGACTCTATTTTCCCTCAAAGGCAATGATGGCAGTGAATTCACTCATAACAAATCACCCTGTGCACTATTTGCACACAAAGATGCCATCAGCAGTCATCTTCAAGTCAGAAGGTCTGAGATCCTTAGCAGAGCTGATCATTTCAGATTCTTACTATTCCCCTCTGCAACAGGAGATGTAAGAGTGCCTTCATTTGCAGCAAAAACCCTATTTCTGTCTCTTAAACAGTTCAGATTTTATATCTCCCATTGTACAGTTGTTTTCCAAATATATGCAGCACTAAGTGACAGCACAAAAACTTCAAGGAAGTAGTAGGAATTCTTATGTTGCAATTTAAGAAAAGGAATGATCTCTTCAGAGGGCCAGGTAAAAATGAAACACATTTTAAGTCTTATTTTCATGCTGTGCACTTGGGTAGTTCTGGTGGAGTTCAGGTACATCAACTATTCCATGGCTATATACTGACATTATTTGTAAAATTTCATAATTTCAACATCTGAAAATACGCATTAATGATCTCTCATGAAATTTAACATTCTCTTTTCTGCATACTCATCACAGCTATTTTAGCTTAGATTTATATATACATATATCTGAGAGATACATACACCAGTTTTACTTTTTAGATAACCGTTTCCCAGCCATTATAATTTCTGGAACTTTGATATGAGTTTTATTCAGGCCCATTTGATTTAGACCCATTGTTTAAAGCAGGAGGCATTAATTACTATTTCTTTATATAGTTGTAGAGTCTTGTAATATAAAAGTTATCCATTCTTTAAGGTATCTTTGAAAGAAAAAAAGCCAATTACCTAATGAATTAGACTGAATTTTCCTGTAACAATTCTGTAAAACTAAGGAGGTAGCACTGAAAGATGAGAATATAAATGAAGAAAATGAAGACTCAATGCACACATGTGGGTTCTTTTTTCAAGTAAACAGTTCAGTCATCACCTGATCACAGTAAAAATTACCACACCATCTAACATTTGTGGTCTTAAGTGCATTTTTCAAGATCTGCTTATAGAAGAGTTGTAAAGCTAAGGAACAAGATACCAAGTGAATCCAATCTCAAATTCCAAAAAATGAAATGTCAGAATTTCAGCTTGAATTATCTTTGCTATAAAACTGCTTCTTTTCTCAAGTGCAGATTTATGAATTGTCACCGTTTTTTCCTCACAGTTTGACACTTTCTTATTATTTCTAAGAATAGGGCAGGTTTCAGCCCTTTTATCTTTTCTTAGCTTTCTCCTGTATCTACATCTGAGCTTTCCATACAAGCCTCATGTTGATATACCACTGAGAATTTACTGCAGAATGAAACTCTTAAATTTCCATTCTTTCAGATGTGAAACTGTTACATCTCATATGCAAGGTTTGGAGAATTTGTTTTGTTATTTGTTTTAAAGTATACACGCAGTACAGGGTTTATAAAAAGGAAATTTTCCATGCTGTACAAGGAAATTAATTGTTTTCATTAAGAAAGCCTGAGTAAGAACATGCACTTATAAGTAATTAATGAGAGACTGTCTAGTCATCTGTGGAAGATTTAGCGAGAGTAAATTAATCCTATGTGAAAATCAATGACAATCATCTTCTTGAAGTGAAAATCCCAGTAATATTTAGTGATATACTAGAGGCAACTGCAGGCTATTTTCATTAGATAGTATTTAAAATTTTGTCATACTTACAACAGATTGATGTTCTTCAACGCACAGCCCCAAACATGTATTAATTTCTAATTAATGCAAGTCTGTTCTTCCCTCCACAGGGAGGCTCTGGGTCCCGACCTGGATCACGGTCTGGTTCCCCCATTGCTAGGCGCTGAAGCTCCAAGATGCCATCCACGGATCGTGTACTCTGCTTCATAATATAACTGCCTTAAAATTAGTAACAGCTGCCACAATTACCTAGATAGATGCAACCCATTACTTAATGCCAATTAGGTTCTGCATGCAGTAGATGATACAAACTTCTATTGGCAATCCCTGAGCAACAGTTGAATGAAAGGAACACAAAAAGTAGCTTTGCTAGATGTTTTCCTTATTTTATGTGAAGTAACAAGATCTCTGACTTTACCCGTTCTTCTTCAGGATGCCCTAACTGTATGCTGGACTCCTTTATTTCTCCCAAGCACCTAATTTAAGCTCAACTCTTCTGGTTTCATTTTAGTGAACATCAGAATTACAAATAAAGAGCTATAATGTCTTGGATACTGAGCACTGCTGTTAATGAATTTTTGAGACACTGCTATTAAAAACAACAAAAAAAATCCAACATGTGCAGAAGTTGTAAGGACTGTTTATCCAAATTTTCTTTTTTTTTTTTTTTGTTTTGTTTTGTTTTAATCTTCCTTCTCTCACTCACAGAATAATTTATTTTCATAACAGGATTAGGCAGTCATGGAAAGGTTTATCAAACACTGTGAGTTCAAGGTATGTGAAGTGTGGGAGGGGGCAGATGTTGAAGAATCAATACGATGTGGAGCAATAGCAATAAGGAAATTATTTCCATACCATGAATTGCTCATTGCATCCAAACCATTAGAATAAAGAGTAGATGAGGGAGAGAAAGAGGATTTCAAATTTGAGTTAGACTAATGTTACAAAACAAGGGATATTCCCAGAGAAACATCTAAGACTGCACACGTGACCACTGGATGTCACTGGTGCTTCACATAAACTCTGCTGCAATAGCATTAACTTTGCAGTACAGTAAGTAAATAAGCATATAAACAAAAAAGTCTAATTTCTGAACGAAAGCCCTTCAGTACTGGTATCTCAGATAGTCCTGCACATCTCACATTAGAATTTCAAATCTTTCTCTTGGTATTGCAGCAGTGCTGTATTTCATTGGCTCATCTTTTGCCTGAGTA